>OVAN01001635.1:0-39200 GCA_900406275.1 Anastatica hierochuntica
ATATATATATATATATATATATACATATATATATATACATATATATATATATATAATTTCATTAAAGAAAAATTAGATTTTTTAAAAATGCTCAAAAAACTTTAAGTCAAAAAGTAATTAAATTATGTTACCAAAATCTTATATAGATTCTCCTAATATTTCTTATAAGTCAATCGAAATAAATATTTACTAGAACTTGACCCGCGCAACCGCGAGAGTGTTATTTTAATTTTTATATATTCAATTTATGATTGATCATATTTAGATTTTTCGAGAATCGGGTTCAGAATTTTTGATTATTTCCAGTTTCGGATTCGAGTTCAGGTTCAAAATTTTTAAATTTTTCAGTTATATTGAAATCCGGGTTTGAGTTTAGATTTCAGATTTTTGGGTTTCCTCGGATACTCGTACGAGTACAGATACGAATTCAGTTCAGATAATACTTGATACCCAAAATACCGTGAAATAAAACCTTTTAAAATATTTTTTAAAAAACATCAAATGACTAAACTTAAATTTTTAAAATTTATATAAATTATTTATATAAATTTATAGGGTTTTTAAAATTTTATCACTTTATGGTTTTTTTATATTTTTAACAAATTTTATTTAGAATATATTAATATTGTAATATAATTATTTTAAGAAAATTATGATTTTATTTTAAACTTGAAAAAACTATATTTAAATTTTGGTGAAAAATGATGATTTTAAATTGTATTGGTTCTCAATTTTAAAAATAATTATGTGAAAAAAATAATAAAATATTCCAATGTGTTGTTAGAATATGTGAAGGAGTAGTTAGAATCAATTTTGTTTTTTTGAATTTATTAGATACATTATATATATTTAATAAAATTTCAAAGATTCTAATAAAAAAATCACACATGAAAAAGTATTTGTACTTCCCTTTTAATTAGATAGATATTTTTCAAAATAAGCAATTGACTATTAAAAATAATTAACCTTTTACAATTATTCTATTTACAATAATCTAAAATACAAACATATTTTAAAATAAGTAATATACTTTAATTGTAAACTAATAATATATAGTTATTTATAATATGAGAAATCTCAATTTTTGGGGAAAAAACTAAAAACATAAATGCAAAAGCCAGTCGAGTTATATAATACGAACACAGAACATAATTGTCTTTAAGACTATTTTAAACATGATTGCTAAGACATTTTTTAATTGTAGTTATTTTCCCAAAATTGTGTCTAAAACATACTATTTTTTTTATCAAACAATATAATTTTCTTCTCTATTATAATTGAAAATTAATTTAAAAAAGAAATAAGATTCAGTCTACAACGGATTAATTGAGACTAATATTCTTATAAAATTGACGTATGAATTAGTTCACCATGTGTTAAACACCTTAAACAACATCAAAAAAATTTTAATCCTAACTATAATTTACAAACATCAGTTATGTAATAATGGTAGAAATCTGTTAAAATTTTAATTTTTCACAAAAATCTTAATAAAACATAATCCTGCGCATAGCGCATATTAAATCCTAGTACTAAATAAAATGGAAAACACCCAAAAGTAGAACTAGGAGGACTTTTTCATAAAAGTTGTATCCTCTATATAACTATGAACAATTTTTTGGTGGAGAAATGAAATTTTTTGGCGCCAAAACAGAAAAACACAAAATTTTCAATTTGCTTAACCTTTTCACGAAATTCTCGATTGTTCTACTCATTTCTCTCCATTTCCCCCCTCTCCCTCTTTCTCTCTTTCCCTCATTTTTTCCGCTCCCGACACGTATGCAAATTGTTTCAATTGAGAATCAATAATTACATGTGTGCTATATGAAATCGAGATGAAATTCGTTGAGTACATTTACAAAGTCATATTCTCTTCTACAAGATAAGTTAGTGCAAGATGTTTTTAAAACCCATGTGTGTTCCTTTAAAAAAAGTTATCTTCTGTTTGTTTACCTTTGTGTTATAAACTTACTTATATATGTCATGTTTGTTGTTGTGTTTGTTTTTATATCTTGTTATTTATTTTCGTCACATAGTTTCACTTAGTTTTATTTAGTGCTACTAGTAAAACAACACCATAGTTTCAAATTTTCTTCACAGAGTTTCACCCAATTTCACACAGTGTTACTA
Organism: Anastatica hierochuntica; assembly: GCA_900406275.1. NCBI lineage: Eukaryota > Viridiplantae > Streptophyta > Magnoliopsida > Brassicales > Brassicaceae > Anastatica > Anastatica hierochuntica. The sequence continues at coordinate 2,131 of OVAN01001635.1, forward strand.
GAAAATCAGATAAGAAACAACAATTCGAGTCTTATTAGAATATAAGCTTCCAAAGGTTCGAAGGAAAAACTTAAATCAAACCAAAACCTAATAGAAGGAAAAACTAAATTGAAACAGACTTTCATCGCATGATTAAGGAGTTCAAAAAACATATTCACCATCTGAATGTTAATCATATTTCTATGTCATGATTAAAGAGTTCAAAAAAACCTAAAACCATCACTACACACAGGAAAACAACACAACTGGGAGAGAAACATCATCCATCATCATCATCATCACTACCTCCAAGAAGAAAGACGACGTCTTTTCATTGCTCGCTGGGAACTCTCGACAACATCATCTGAATCAGATTCAGAATAGAATTTGGAAGTTGAGTATTTTGTCGTCTCGCTTCTAAACTTAGGACATCCATAGTGTATTGTGCCTTCTCGTCTCTGATAGACACCATCCAAATCCAAATCCGAATCACCGTCATTGTCACCAAAGTTATCACTTCCTCGTTTCCGTCAGTGTCACCAGAGCCATCACTTCCTCGTTTATGTCATCAGAGCCATCACTTCCCCCCCCCCTCTCTACCGATATTGTCTACCACAAAATCAAACAAACTGAAAACTTTAGCAAAAGAAAATCCGTAGTACTATTCATGACATTTTATGTCAATCAACATGCAAGCGAAGAGATATAAAGAAGCAATCAACCAAATAAAAAAAACTTATAGTTTGTGAACCAAAAGCTACACCGTGTTCGCCAGAAACATGGTCTCCGACATACACTCCTATAGAAAAAGAAAATCCGCCTAAGAAAATGTGAAGAACTGCCAAATTTACAAACCGAATATTAAAATAAAATCACTGGAAACACTTGTCAGAAGCTTTTCATCATCGTTGTTCATCATTGAAGAAGCCCCGAGGAGTTTTTTTTCTCCTGAGGAGTTAGAAAATGTAGAAGATGAAAAGACAAGAGCAAACAGTGAGAAGAAAGAAAAAATAAAATCGTTACTTGTAGATAAAGAGAAGAAATTAGTGGGATTTGTGGGCCGAAATTTTACAACCCAATAAAATACTAAGGTCCAAATAAAAACATATTAATTAAGGGGTAATGTTGTTGTTGTTGGACCCAAACAAAGAAAAAAGTCAATAAATTATCCACAGCTTTCCTCCATTTTACTCGTGTTACTATAATTATCAGTTTTACTAGTGCTACTTTGTTATCCTTTCAGAAGAACTCAAATTGAATTGTTTCGGGTGCAAATCTACTACCTATTAACTCCCATTTAACCAATGAAATGCGTTTTTACCAATTTTATATACTAATCGACCCATAAACAATGACAAAATGCATATCAAATTCATCAAATCCAATTGCCAATCCTAAACTTACATTCTTTCCAATGCAACTCGAGGAGGAGAGAAGAACAAACCTAGATTTCGGCCGTTTTTGCATGAATGCTCGACTGTGGGTTCTTATTCAAACAACAATAAGAATCATTCGCGTTTTCTTCTTTTTCTACTTCTTCTTTACCTGAGTTCACCTCGTCACACGCTTTGATCTCTTTGCTGCCACAATTAAGAACAAACTGAATACCCACACTATATACACCGATGGAGAGAGATGAATAGCGAGAGAGATGAAGAACAAACTTACCTCGTTTCTTTTTTAAGATTCTCGTTTCTCAACTTTCGTAGTTTTCTTCAGTTTCACGACAAAGTGGTTTGGGACACGCAATTTCAAATCGGTTTCTGAATTTGGGGGTACGTAATTTTAAATCGCGTTTGATTTTGATGTTCAATTTTGTGACTGGATTAGATCCGTCGTGGATAAGCGAATTTTACCTCTTTTATTGTAAATATATCATGAGTTCTACATGTTTCATGTAATTCACCCTTTAAAATAATAAAAGCAATTACAATTAGTAGGGAGAGATTTGAGATTTTCATTTTAAATACATGAGCATTGGAGACGATTTCTCTATTGGTAACCATTCCAATAATTTATCAAGCTTGTGTATTTGTATATGGCTTAATATGCTTTGTTTTTTTTTTGTCTGCAATTCGTTTTATTAAAAGGCCCAATGGCAAATAAAAGATTACAGAGATTGCAGATTTCAAGTTTTTGAAATTAAAAACAAAGAGAGATTAACTTAGACAAAACACAACTTTATCTTCTTTGGGAAGGAAACAATATAGGCCTAGCACGTGTAAAGCTTTTTATATTTTATAACCACGTGTCCATTGTTGCTTCGTCTTCCTTCTTCATCTCGCTCTTCCACAAATCTGCAAGCTCCGATATTGCTCCGATTTGCTACACCACCACACAAGAAGAAGTGGTTTCATATTGGGCCTTCATACTCCTTCTTAATCCTCTCACCTCTGCATATTTTTGGCAACATAAATCAGTGACATTTTTCTCTCAAATCATCAATCCAACCCCCACTCATGAGATGGTCTTGCCTCAAACGGGCAAGATAGACCCTAATACATTAGTCATGTTCTTTTATGAACAGATATAAGCAAGATTTACCCCCACCCAGTTCGAACAAGCAGTGAGTGAAAACCGAAGAAAAAAGAAATTGATAACAACAGAAGCTCTAAGAATGAAGAAGAAGAAGAAACAGAACTACAAGACTTATAACTGTTAATCAAACAAGCAAAAGTAACCCGGATAAACCGGAAAACAAGTCGGATAAACCGGAAAGTACACCGAAACTAGTCGTAATTAGCCGATATAAACAAAATAGACAAGCACAACGATGGTAACCGTTGGCCAAGAAATTCAGATCTGTAAACTTTTTTTCGGTAGAGAGAGAGAGAGAGATGAACAGTGAACTAGTGATTGTGAAGCTACATATAACAATGTTTCAATATGCTTTGTTCTTATAACCGTTTGGTTTGCTCATCACGGTACATTCGATGAGGCATTTATTTTTCTAATGACTTAAGCTTCTTTTTTTTTCACCAATGACTTAAGCTATTAACGAAGAATTTAGTTGCAGGAAAAAAAAAACGAAGAATTTAGTTGTTAAAAAAGAAATATTTGATCATCATACAATTTTGGTATTCATACCCAACTAAATAACATAGATTATATTTTAATGCTTAAAATACCTACATATTACAGTATCTAGTTTACTATTTACATTAAAATGTCAAATATTGTAAATTATCTAATATAAATAATTTGAAAGTGAAAACATTTAAATATTTACATAATTATATTTTTTATAATATTTAGTGTTATAAAATATGATTTAGGTGTCGTATATATAGTGTCTATACGTTGTAGTATGTTGAATTAAATATTTGAGGTGCATCACATAATTACACATTATACAACTTGTAGCAAGATTTTTATAGGGAGTGGTAATTATATGGTTATATATCCTTGAAAACAAGAAAACAAAATATTGTTGAAACAATATTGTGAAAATGGTTATAGAAATTTTTTATTTCAATTGTTTGTAATTAGAGAATAGTGAGTAAATCTTATGGGGAATGATAATAAATTTAAAATAAATAAAAATATAAGTATATATATTTGAAGGTTGAATTATAAAATATGAAACATAAATAAAATAAAAGTGATACTACATGAAATAGTACGGCTATTTTAAAAACTTTTAAATTGTGTTATTTAGTTTTATTTAGAAAACCATATCTGTTTTAAAAAATTAAAGTTTACAAATATGCGAAACAATTCTTTATATTTTTTTATTCAGTCAAAATATGAATTTAATATATTGTAGAAACAAAAAATTTCAAAAACAAAGATATAATTTTGTTGAGAAAAAGAAAAAAAATTAATTATAATAGTGAGGAAAAATAGAAGAGCGTGAGGAGTGGTGATTATGGGCATACTTGGAAATACAAAATATTATATGGGTTTTTGCTTTGTTATGAAGCTATTCAAATAATTAATGGAGGTTTTCACAATATTGAACCAAAAATTTCCTGCTCTTTAAAGTATGTTATTTTGCATATTTGTATTGCATTTTCTCTTTCTATCTTTATTCAAGTTTTTGGATCAAAGTATGCAAAGAGGAGTTTAAAGAGATGGGTTTGGAGTCAAAGAAATTGATGAAATGACAAAAATAATGTCCACCGGTCCCTGCTAACCGTTAGCGCATACCATTGGGCAAATAGAGACGACAAGACTATCTGGTGCATGCAAGTGTATGTGCAACTCTATTGGAAAGCATAAGATTTTCTATGTAAAAACTGCGTCGTCAGACACCAAATGTCAGTGCTGACAGTCGCGAGAATAGAAACGTCAAGGAGTTCTCAACTGTCTGCGCTATCCATTGGTTTTCTGGAAATTGTTCTAATATCCCGAATCTGACCCGAGCCAACCTCTTCACTATAAATACACTCTAAACAAATTTTTAACATAAGTTTCATTTTCTTATTATCTCTTTTTGCTAAGATCATAATCCTTGTTAAATCTTTGATATTTTCATGCAAGTTTAAGTTTTTCTTCTCAATCATGATTTGCATGTTTCATATGTTTTTATATGTTTTATGATCATGAGTAAGTAGTCTCTTTATGTGGATCATGAGTTAAGTAGATTTAGGGATCTTTAGATGATGATCAATGTTGCTTAGTGTTAGTTTTATATAGATTCACATGTTTAGATAGTTATTATAGCTAGATTAGACTTGATCACTTAAATTGTATATCTTAGGAATTTTACACTTGGTAGATGTTTGATGATATTCCCAAGAAAACTCTAAATATGTGTTTCATACATAGACTATGTGAATATATAATTAAGATAATTTTTTGACATATGTGATTGTGTTTAGTGATTAATAATGACTAAATTACTATAAGGAGATTAGCTTGATTTAGTAGTAATTAAATGGACTAAGAGAATATTCATGCTACAATCTGAATTACTATAAGAAGATTAACTTTTTCTTACGTTTGCATAGTCTATGAATTGCTCTGAGAAGAGATGGTCACTAAATCTGAGTATAATCTACACTAAAACAAATGGTAAAACATGATCCTTGTAGGATTAGGTAAAAACAATTTCTAACCTGCCGAATTAAAAAATTTTCAAAGTCGATTATGTTTTTATAAGCTGAAAAATCTAAGTTATCTGATCCGAACTGAATCTAAAAGTCGAATGCCCAACCTAAACATACATGGTTCGAGGTTTGAATTTCGTGTGACTTGTTTCTCAAACCTTCTAAAACTTTTAATCTAAGCTATTTACTTGAAAAAGTGACGTAGTAACTAAAAAATAAAGCTTTGTGCTTTCTTGGAAGTTAATGTTTATCAAGTTTGAATGCCACCAACAAACAGAAACTAAAAACGCTTTGACCTTGTAAAAACACATATAAATTGATGGACTCTTGTGACCTTTTTACAAACATTTAGCATACAATATTATATTGTTAAGTTTAGTTCCTTCTTTTGTTGTAAAAACTTTCACATGATATGTTAGAATACAAAAGTCCTTCAAGAACATCTAGAAGGAGCGGTCAATTATCTCCAGTTCTGTTGAGTTCATAATCATTGTTGCTACTAAAGTCTTTTAATTCATATTTTCAAGATTTTTTTTGTTGTGCATAGGTTTTGATGCACGATGCAAATCACCCTGTTAGTAAGAATTTGAGGTTTCCATGTTCATCTACAATCCGTTGAATGAGACAAATAAAAAGGACAGGAACTACTTGACCACCAAATTGCATTTAGAGTGATACACTTTGAGGGTGTAATTCAGGTTATATGATGAACCTATGATTCATCTTCAGATTAGGATTAGGGCTCTTTTGTAACTTACTCGGGAAGGAAAGAAGGGTTTTGATTTCTCGTTTATTAGATTTATAACTTGGAGGCACTTTGATAAAATACAAGAATTTATCGAAAAGAATTATGATGATAATGCTCAATAAAAGTGTAAGCTCTAAGTTCTAAAGAAATTTTTTTTCAAACTTGGGAGAAAAAGATTGATTAAGAAGTCTCAACCCGTCTTGAAAACTTTCATCATGTAAATCACGTTGGTGACTTGATCTCCCCACTAAGGCAAACAAATGGTCGAGACCCATATAACTAAAAAATGTCCAATTAGTACTTCTCCATGTGATTCTCTAACCAATAGATCTCTAAAAAATATTTGGACACATTGATACACATATTCAAAATCAAAATATGAAAATATAATTCTTTAATGGATTAAAACTAATTAACTTTAGCATCCAGAGTTAAAAGCAAAGCATACATTTAAACATATGTATCAGTCACAACATTTTTCTTACCTTGATTGTATTAAATGAGAAAAAGAAATATCTCAGTGAATTCTATACATTGTGCATGATGTGTGTTCATCTTTTGTTGACCCTTTAAACACTTCAAGTACTCATGATCAATATGAATCATGAATTCATAGGACACAAATATTGTTTCTATGTATGCAATGTGCTGATACTGGATTTGGTATATACCTAATTTGGCCCAAGAGGTTCATTATCGATTTATTCTTAAAAATAAACCTAAGCTAAGAGTCGGACAAAACCAGTATTTGATAGCGAATTAAGACTAAAGCTTAACTGCTTTCTAGCGGAGCTCGACATTAATTAGAGGACGAAGAAGAAGTGTGAGCTTTACTGTCTAAACGAGAACGAGTCAAACATACGTCAAATCGCTCAACCGTTTCCTCCCAAGACCTTGCGGTTAAATCGTAATTCGTGTTCCGTATTTTGCAGAGGTGGTTAATATCAAAGTGGAGATTATTTAAGGGATTGAGAAGACATTAGTTAAGGGGATTCTATTTGGAATATTTTCAGTATAACACGCTTTTCTTGAGCTCTTCTTGCAAACTCAATCTCATTTTACTAATTGGTACGATAATTGATATAAAAAATTTTTTCGTTACTTTTACTACGTACTTTTTACCTAAGTTATCAATAAGAAATTTGTCTCCTTCTTTATTCTCCTCCAATTTAAATATAAATTGTGAGTGTAGGTCTAATTATATAAATTTTAGCATTGTTTTTGGGGAAGAAAATGTAGACCGTCCCTACTCAAAACACGATTAGAAGTCCTATTAAATGAAATGAAACCTGAAACCTCTAGATCCCTATCTCCATTCAAGAACTATATTGAAGAACATTTGCGATATGTTAAGGTTTCTTTCTCTTTCTAAACCTAATTCGTTTAAAATTATTGTTGAGGGTTCTTTGAACTGATTACAAGTTTAGCAAGCTTTCAACTTGTTGTTTTTTAGGACTGCATTTAAGTGTTACTAAATCTGTTTGCACTTTCAAGTTGATGGTTTTTTTGCTCTATTTTGTTACTGTAACTTCTCTGGTTTTAACTTGTTTTGTATTTTTTTTCATTTAAGTTTAAACTTCTCTGGTTTTTTCTCTTTTTTGGTACTTTGATCTTCTTCTAAACTCATTTCAATCTAATATTTGCTAATAAGTTTAAGTTTCAGCAGATTGTTAGTCTTTTTTCTTGGTCGAAAACAGCAGATTGTTAGTTTATGTTTTGGTACTTTAAGTTTTAGCACATTGTAAGTTCTTTATTTGCTATGTTTGACTCAATTTAATAGCTAACTTCAATTTACATTGTTCTGTTTGTGCAGCGGATGTATACTTGGGATCTTGGGATCACTGAACTAGTTAAGAAAGAGTTCCTAAAAGTTTCCAAAAGGTGAATGAAAGGGATTGCTAGGCAAGTTAAGAGAGACAACAGACGACCATTGTGGATCAAAGACACTCTTTGGGAACAGATGTGTGCTCATTGGAACAATCCAACACAAAAATCGAGGAGCGAGTCTGGTACTAACTCTTGGAACTCTAATCGCGGTGGTCTTGGCAAACTCAAGCATGTATCCAGTCAAAAATCCTACACTTAGCTCCAGGAAGAAATGGTAAACTTATTGTATCCTTCTATTTTTTTAGACTTTTTTTTACTAACAATTTGTACTCGAGGAAGAGGAGTTGGGGCGTCCTGTCTCAATTAGTGAAGTCTTTATCGGAGCTCATTCAAAAGCCGATGGAACCTTTGTCGATGATGACAAAGCTAGAAACATAGTTGAAATCTATCAAACGAACTTGGATGCAAGAAAAGCAGAATTGGCGGCTGCCAATTTGGATGGAGATTCGCCGGAACAATCTACTCCTCAAACCCTCTCCATTGCAGAAGAGAATGAGATATTTCTCCAGGTAAATATCTTATGTAATGTCTCTGTGTTGTTTGAGAATGTTATCTGATTAATGTCTGAGAATGTCTCTTTGTTATCTGATTAATGTTGTCTAGGATTGTGATTTGATAGTCCATATGATTATGATTTCTGAATGTGAAATAGATCATGTTGAATGTGTTCTGAATGTGATCAGATTTGATAGTCTATATGTTCTCTGCATATGATATATGATTTGATAGTCTATATTGATTATGATTTCTCAAAGTTAAATAGATCATGCTGAATGTGTTCTGAATGTGATCAAATTATGAAACTTTCTTTAAGTAATCTTATGTTTGATTTATGTACTCTGAGTTATTATATGTCTAAAGTTCTTTCTATAATATTTCTTTGACTAATGAATTCAATCTGAATATAATTCTTTATCTGATATAAGTTTTCTATGAGGTTTTTAATTGTTTATATGTTATAACTTTTTTATATGATATAATTGTTTATCTGATATAACTTGTTTCAGATTGTGTATAGAAACTTTAGAAAATGTGAAGTTGTGTTTTGTCTAACTTGTCTAAGTTTTGTGCTGATATGGATTCTGATATGTTTAGATCATTTGTTTTTGTTCTTGTTTCAAGTCAACTGAAACAAATCGCAGAGGCAACCGCTTTGGACTTAGCAGTTTAGTGGAAACTCTCGCACTAGTAAAAAAAAACTGCTATAGTCACGGCAGATTTCGTGAGAAAATCGTGACTATAGGATCGTGACTTTTTTTCTGTGGCTAATCGTGGCTATATGAATTATTTTGCCACGATTTTAGCCACGAAAAAAAGGTAACGATCATATAGCCACGTTTTTTTCGTGACAAAAACGTGACTATACCACTTATTTCTACTAGTGTCGGTGTCGGGAAAGAAACAAAATCGGATGGAGGCTCTGCTGCATCATCACTCACAGAAGTGAAACTTCAACTTGAAGCTGCCAATGGTAAGATAGCGGAGCTAGCTACGGAAAATGAACGACCAATGCGGAGGTTAGAGAGGCCAAATTGACCATGTCAAGCATGGGAATGCTTCTTGATTACCTGAAGAAAAAAATCTCAACCTTGTGGAATACATGGATTCTCAAGCTCCGCAAACAGTCTCAAGCTCAGCGCCTACCGTAGGTTCTACACCAACTCCAACTCTTCCAGAAACCTTACCAGATGATATACTTTTAAATGTTAAATATTTTGAAATATAATATAAATATTAATTAGCATATGTTTTCTGTTCATTTACCAATTTGCAAACAGAATTTCTTAAATGTTTTGTTCATAATTAAGTTGTTAATTTACCACAATTTCTGTTCTTTTTGTATTATAGTTAGTCACAATATAGTTGCTAACCAGAGACTATTTTCTGGCTAACTTACAACAACAACTATATGTTAAAACAGTCGCTAATTTGCTTCTAATAAAAATTCATAAAAAATGTCGCAAACTTGTGACCTCTAAATAGTTATAAAATAGTCATTATTTTGCATCAACAATTTAAATTTTTAAAACATTACTAATTTATGACTACAAAGAAGTTATAAAGTTGTCGCTTATATCAAAACCCCAAATAAAATCACAAAAAATTGTTAATTTGCATCTCTTCAGACAGTCAGAAAAACATCGCTAATATACGACAAAACTGGGTTGTCATAAAATAGTCGCAAATCAACGACTTCTTTGCGACTAAACTTGTGACCTTTAAATAGTCATAAAATAGTCGTTAATTTGCATCAACTATAACAATCTTTAAAACGTTGCTAATTTATGACTACAAAGAAGTCATAAAGTCGTCGCTAATATCCAACCCCTAAATAAAATCACAAAAAGTCGTTAATTTGCATCTCTTCAGATAGTCAAAAAAATCTCGCTAATATACGACAAAACATGATAGTCATAAAATAGTCGCAAATCAGCGACTTCTTTGCGACTAAACGTTTTTGCGATGAAATTTTTGCGACTACATATTTTAGTCGCAAAATAGTCGTAAAAGAATCTTTTGTGACTATTTCTGCAGTGGCAAATGATATGTTTTCTTGTAGTGTGTATTAATAATTAAACATATGTATATGAATTAGAGATTGGGATGTAGTGTTTGGAGCTTATATTTAAGATTTTAAGTTTGGGCTTAGGGTAAAATTTGAGATTAAAGTTTGAAAAAATAAAATTTTAGTATGTTTAAAATTTGGTGTTAAGTTTAGAAAATATTAGATTTGGTGCTTAGATTTATGTTTTGGGGTATATAGTTAGGGTTAGAGTTTAGGGTTTGAATTATAACATTTTATATAGTTTAGCTTTGGAGTTTTAGTTTAGTGTTTAGGGTATTGGGTATCTAGTTTAGGTTCAAAGTTTAAGGTTTAGGGTATAACATTTTATATAGTTTAGGTTTAGAGTTTGAGGTTTGAAGTTTGGGGTATATAGTTTAGGTTTAGAGTTTAGAGTTCGGAGTATAACATTTTATATAGTTTATGTTTAGACTTCAGAGTTTGGATATATAGTTTAGATTTAGAGTTAAGATTTAAAGTTTGAGGTTTAGGGTTTAGGGTTTAGGATATAATATTTAGATCCTATCTTAGCAATTTTTAAATGCTGTAATAGAAGATTAAGTTTCTCCAAAACGGCAAATTGATAAGTGTTTGGCGCCCATGGCTCCAAAACTTGAACTTTTATTCCTGCAAAATAAAATTTCGGAATAGCGTTTTTAAAGTGCTATAATAGTAGATCAAATTTCGTGGAAACGATAGTTAGAATAGTGTTTCGCACCCATAACACAAGTTAGGCTCCAAAAGTGAAAATTTGCTCTCGTCAATGAAATTTCGGCTTAGCGTATTTAAAATCTTGTAATAGAGTATCTCATACCAACACACCATCTATAATAGCAGTTCGAAAAACCGTGTTATCCTCATGTGCTATCAATGTTCATATTTCTTGTCGTAAGAATAAGTTTAATCTAACGTTCAATCCGAAAAATTTGTGGTAAACCCATATATATATATATATATATATATATATAGGATTACATAAACTTTGCAGAAAAGATACACCACATAAGAAAAAGGGTCAAAATTTTTAGGGTTTAAGAGTCATTCTTTCTTTTAAAAAAAATATAATCATTTGTTGTTTTGAAAATATTGCTCTCTTCTCCCACAAAAAATTGTGTATTTCCTCATGGGTTTGTTTTCACATGCTTTGTTCTTTGCTTCTTCCTCAAATTATTATTCTCTTGATGGTAGTATATTTTTGGACCATTTATTATTTTTTCCTTTTTTAGTAGTATCTGATTTTTGTAGACTTCCTTTGATTTTCAAGAAACAAGCATATAATTCATTTTTTGCTATTAAACGAGTAGTTGTTGGTGTAGCCATCGTGATTCATACAATGATAAAATTGAAATAGTCTTCCCATCATTATATAACATCTTGCAGACGTACAATATCACACAATACCTCTTCTTGATATCTTCTAATACAAAACAAGATCAGAACTTACGTCGTCACCTTAACCAACCACTATTATCAAACCATTGTAGTTTGCACAGTTGGGAACGCTTTTTGGTCTTTAAAATCAACCTCTTTATAACGTACTGATTACCACGTTTGTACAACTCCCTCCATCAACAATCGAGCAACATAGTCGTCTTAGATGTGACATCTAGTATGAAACATATTCTCTTACTGTTTAGCTTGTATAATCAAAGATCTCCTTTCATCCCATAAATTTTCTTCTTCTTCTAAGAACCATCTCATTGGAACATTAATTGGCAGAATGACCATTCTCATGTATTTAAAGAACTGAACAACACGATTATATTCAATAGAAATTTTAGCTTTACCTCGTATTTCATGGATGACTATAAATGATTTTACTTCAAATTCAGGTTTTTAGGACTACTTTCTCCTCTTTAGGATAACTAGTTTCAAATTAGAGGAACTCGAATAATAAGTTTGACATGTAGTCCCCCTCCTCTTATGTTACTCAACTAAAATATCTTTGTTCAACAATTCTTCTAATTTCACATAACATTTCGTATTGGTAACTTCTATGTCTCTTCAATTATTGCTCTCATCCTTAGAGCATCTTTAACAGGGGTAAGAACCCCTCTCTCTTAACATTTTTTAATTTAAAAAACAAATGTCAAACGTGAAGAGACAGTATCTTATGTTTCTTAATTAAGATACGGCTCTTCACCGTATCTTATGTCTTTCTTTTTTTTTTTTTTTATCAGAACAACTTCATTTTCAGATCCGTTTTGGTTCCGTTTCAAATCCGCTTTTTTTTGGAATTTCGGTTTTTGGAACCGTTACATATTCATTTACGATTTTTGAAGTTTCGGATCCGTTTCAGATCTGTTTAAAATATCCCGATCCGAACCCAAAATACCCAAAAATATCCGTTTCGGTTCCGTTTCAGATCCATTTTTTTGTTTTTCAGTTTTTGGAACCGTTACATATACATTTACGATTTTTTAAGTTTCGGATCCGTTTCAGATCTGTTTAAAATATCCCGATCCGAATCCTAAATACCCAAAAATATCCGTTTCGGTTCCGTTTCGGTTCCGTTTCGGTTCCGTTTCAGATCCATTTTTTTGTTTTTCAGTTTTTGGAACCGTTAGATATTCATTTACGATTTTTGAAGTTTCGGATCCGTTTCGGATCTGTTTAAAATATCCCGATCCGAACCCAAAATACCCGAAAATATCCGTTTCGGTTCCGTTCCGGTTTCGTTTCATATCCGTTTTTTTTTGTTTTTCAGTTTTTGGAACCGTTACATATTCATTTACGATTTTTGAAGTTTCGGATCCGTCAAAAAAATACATGTATATTAATTTTTTATTTCTAAAAACCCTAAATTAAGAGACTAAGATTGTAGCACAAAATTGAGTGAATCTCTTAATTAAGTCTCTTAGCATAAAAATAATATTAAAAAATTGTTAAGATAGCCATTTAGGATATGTCTGTTAGTGTCTCCGCATCTTAAAAATAAACTCAACACTTTTATTACCTTAAGATAATCTTCGCAGCTTTTGGTGCAGGTATCAGTGATAGTGATAGTGATAGTGATAGTGACTAAAATGTCTCTTCATTACTATGTTGATTTCAGCCCATGTATTAGTCGATACTCATCATTTTTTCTGCTGCTTGTTACCAACTGATCCCACTAATTAATATCATAATAAAAAAAATTAGTGCTAACAATTTGTACCTTCTCCATCTTTGGGTAGTTTTGGAAATTGAAATAAACGAACTCAATATTTTTCGAACTCAAATATGCATAAAATCATTCGTTAAATTGAATAAGGAAATCCTCAACTTAATAATTTCAAAGTTTTCAATAGTTTATAGCATCTCCAATGGTGTTACTACCATTGAAGTCTTAGCTCTTTTTAAATTAATTTTTTTTGTTTTGTTTTTGTTGGAATAGTAAAAAATCTCATTCAAAAATACATGTCCAATGATATACTCTATTCCGAGTCTTTAGAAAAAAAAAATATTTAATTTTAAACAAATCTGAAACGGATCGAAAACTTAAAAAATCGTAAATGAATACGTAACGGTTCCAAAAACTGAAAAACAAAAAAAATATCTGAAACGGAACCGAAACGGAACCGAAACAGATATTTTCGGGTATTTTGGGTTCGGATCGGGATATTTTAAACAGATCTGAAATAGATCCGAACTTCAAAAATCGTAAATGAATATGTAACGGTTCCAAAAACTGAAAAAATAAAACGGATCTGAAATGGAACCGAAATAGATATTTTCGGGTATTTTGGGTTCAGATCGAGATATTTTAAACAGATCTGAAACGGATCCAAAACTTTAAAAATTATAAATGAATATGTAACGGTTTGAAAAACCGAAATACAAAAAAAATGGATCTGAAACGGATCAGAAAATGAAATTGTTCTGACCAAAAAAAAAAGGAAAAAGGCTAAGGATTCGATCCTTAAAATCCCTAATTAAGGATCGATCCTTGGTTGCATCGATATGTTTAATATTTTTGTAATACCCGACCCAAACCAAAACCTAAGCTAACCCAAACCCGGTCCAACAGCCGAACCCGCCCAAAACCTATCCGAGACCCGACCCGTTTGCCCAACCTAAACCCTAAAACTCAACCTCACTCTCTCCCCTCTCTTTCACGCAACCAAAAGAAAAAAAAAAGAGAGAAGAAGAAGATGATGAGTCGAGAAAGATACGAGAGAGGAGGAGAGGTGAACCGCCGCGGAGGAGAGCGAGACGTGGGGGAGTCGCGCGCCGCGGTGGCGGAGAGGAGCCGGAGGAGCCAAAGCGGCGAGGTGGTGGTCGCGTGAGACGGATCCGAGAAGGTGAAGGGTCGGAACGAAGCGGCCTTGGCGGCGGAAAGGTCTACGGAGGCCGGAGGGAGCGTCGTAGTCGTCGGAGGAGATGATGCGACGTCGGAGGAAGGCGAGACCGTGGTGATCGTGGAGGAGCAGCCGAGATCCGAGGGGTGTGAGGTGAGGAGCGGCGTGATCGCGGCCTCGGGTGGTGTCGTGACGGTGATCGGCGGTTCCGGGGGCGAAGTAGAGACCCCGGAGGTGGCGACGAGTGATGGCGGAGGCGTGAACGGAGCCGGAGGGGCTAGTGGTGGCTCGGGCTTGACGGGAACCCTAGGAGAGGGAGTTGACTTGCGGCTCAAGTCAACTAGTGTTGGAAGAGTTAGGGTTTTCGGTTCCTTGGGAGAGAAGGAAGCCGTGGGACCCTCGCCCGGAGTCAAACCGGAGAAAACTGTAGGAGTAAACCGGACAGAGGAGAAAACTGGGGAAGCAAACCGAACCGGAACCTTGGACCAAACCGGGGAAGTGAACCAAGCCGGAGAAGCTAAACCAAAAGATGGAGTTGCAATATTTTGCGGAGCTACCATGCATCAATGTTGGGAAGCCAAAGCGGAAGGTTCCCGGAAGCGGTCCAGAGAAGAACCGATAGAAGCGGATGAGTCGCTCAAAGCCGCGAAAAAGGCGCTTGCTTCAAGTGCTGTGAATCCGGGCACATGTCGAGGGAGTGTCCCCCAGGCAGAGTCTTCGGGAACCGGTGATGGTGAAGGAGACCGGAACCCGGAAGACGCCGTTCAGGAGTCTTCCACCTCGGTAAGCCCCTGGCTCTCAAAACTTTCCATTTTCGGAACTTTCCTGAAATGGCAGGTTTTCATTTTTAGAAAGTTTCCACTTTTAGAAAGTTTCCTTTTTAGGAAAGTTTCCATTTAGGACAGGTTTCCCTTTGTAGTAACTTTCCTTTCTTGGAAGTTTCCTTTTAGGGTAGCTACTATTTATAGCAGGTTTCTATAAATAGTAAGTTTCTTTTTGGGGCAGGATTTCCGGTTTAGAGGATTAACCGGTTTTCCTTTCAGGGTTCATCCTCTTCCGAAGGAGGAGCTGCTTGGGGTAATCAAGGGGGAGGCTGTGGTTCTGGTGAGAAGGAGGTTGGCGAAGGGTCAAGCCCGAGAACTCAGGACGCTACCAAGGATTCTACAGAAGTCCCGGAGATGGGAGTAGAGGTCATCAACCACGGCATCTATTAGACTATTAGACAATTAGGCCAAGGTGAGGAGTTTCCGCCTTCGTTCTCATTCGTTAGCCGGTTAATTTCTCTAGTCTAGATTTAATTATTCAGCCAGTGTCGAGCTATAAGTCTCGGCACAAATAATTGAATGTATTATGTATTGCTAGTCATAGAAGACACATATGCCTAAGTGCAGCGTGTGAAATGGGTCGCTAAGCCGAACCTAGGTTAGTGAGTCTGTGTTAACCTAGGTCCTAAAAGGAATAGGGTTAAACCGGTATTGATTGAAATTGCGCGGAAGAAATGTAGTTGGATAAAATGAATGGTGATTTGTTAGATATTGGTTAGCCCCTACCCTCGGCGCGGAGCCCACTGTAGGTTGTGTGGTCAAGCGGGTTGGTTGTCGCTTTCCCATTGCTGGGGTAGACTCCAATCGCGATGAGGGTGTCCTGCCCGGTCAGTGGTCAGATGAGTTGGAGGTGTGCAACATGCTGGCCAGGATTCGGGGTCCGGTCAGTGGCCAGGTGAGCCGGAGGTGTGCAACAGACTGGTCAGGACCGGACATCGGCATCAGTTGAGCTATGTAAGCAACAAGACTGATGTTAGTTAAGTCAGAAGTTGCGGGCTCACTGTTCGGTGGTGGATCCGGGCGAGGGAGGCGCGATGGGAAAGTGGACGACCAAAATTCAAAGGATCCTCGTATGCTAGGCGTCTAGGGCTACAACTAGTTTTTAATATGTATTGGACGTGTCAATTGAGTCTGAATCGGACAAAAAGTCGTTTTGGTGATGTCATCTGGAGCAGCCTTGGTATGGGACGAGGTTGTGACAGGTGGTATCGTAAGTCACCGCGTTTGGTAGTTGCTTGTATGACACTTTAGGTGTCTTTCTTTGCTTTCTCTGGGTGGGGTTCAGCCTAGTCTAGCGGGGTTAATCGCGTAGCGGGTGAGGCGGAGTCGGGTCCGTTCTCACTGAGTGGCTTGTTTGAAAAGTCACTCACCTCTCTCTTTTTCTCCCCTTTTCCTTTGGTGTTTCTGCAGGTAAAGATTAGAAGCGAATGTATTGACCGATTGGTGAAGTTTGCTCCGGTTTTGGCGGTACCGTTTGGAGCATTCCGATTCCCTCGGAATAGGGATGTTACAAATTTTTTATTTTTTCTGTATAAGAATATTCTATTTTCCATAAGAACTAACGCTAAGGATTTGTAAAGATCCCGCGTTGGAGCTGCTCTTAATATTCTCTAGCACGTCATAGTCTTCTTAAGTTTTCACGTAATGATTAATTTCTTTTGTGTGTTATTCAACCGCTGTTTTATTGAAATTAAATTCTGCTTTCGTTTGTATTTTTTTCCTTTTTAAGAATATTAGGAAATTTTTGATGTTGTTTTTGTTGTGTCTTTTCTTGAAGTGGATAAATCTTGTAATTTAAAGTTTTCATCTCAACCCTCAGAAATCAATATATTTCTTCCATTAACGGATGATCTTAAAGATTTGGTATAGCTTGTCGATTGTTGTCCTCATTGTTGATATATTTAAGCATAATTAATCCATCAAAGCAGTTTTAGACAGTAGAAGATATCTCACATTCACTCAAGTTTTCATCAAAAATATGTTTCACTCAACTGGTATTGATCCTCTGATGTTTTCAAGCTTTCTACATTTTCCTCTTTTATGATACTCAAAAAGTTCCTATGGAACTAGCAACAAAAAATAGAATGTTTAGCTTAGTAAACCAAGTGAATGTATCAAAAAAAATCGTAGCCTCGAAGTGATTGCAAGTGCGTCTTCAAAAAAGAACATAACCTTTTACAACACAAATGATAAAAAAGAAAACTTTTAGAATGCAAGAAATCTAGAAATTTTAATGCTTCTTTTCAATAGTTCTTTTGATTCTTATTTTTGTAAAGCTTTTTCTTTTTTTTCGTTCTTATGTGGTTCCCTTTCGTTGTTGGATGATTATAATGATCAATAATAGATACAAAAGCCAAAACAGGAACTGAAAAATAGTACACGTGAGAAGATAAATAGATACAAAGGATGACACAAAGGAATATGCAAACATAAAGATGATAGACCGAAGATTAACAAATAAGATAGATAAACAAAACTTAGAGATTTTCTCTAATACCATATGATGCATAATCAACAAAAGATGAACCTTTAAGGTGGTTTTTTTTACTCCCAAAAATTTATGTTTTAAGTTATAACTAGGTGGTGTCCGCGAATTCGCGGGTGTAAACAGGAATAGATAAAATACTTGGGTCCAAAGAATCGAAGCGCATCCAATCCAAAAAATTGACACCGAAACTGAACCGAAATCGATAAAATATTCGTACGAATGCAAAATTTTATTACACGAAAAACGAAAACCGATCTCGGCATGAATCAAAATATTTTGAGTGCCCAGAAGTGCCTAACAAAAATTATATACTTATATATAGTAGTTATTTTAGATTTAATATCCAAAATATCTAAAATACCCGAAAATAACTCGGATTATCTAAAAAAATTGGAATGTTGAGGTTCTTTTTAATGTATATTTGGATTTTTCTACTTAATTTAAATAGGTATTAATACCGATCCCGAATCGGAATGTATAGATACCCGTATAGAGCTTAAACATCTAGCCACAAAAACTCGTAATCCGAATTAACCTGACCGAATTCAAACGGATATATGAACGCTCATTCGAACGTGCACCTTTAGATAAATGTATTAAATGAAATATTTAACTATAGTGTGATATTTTTTATGTTTACTTATCATAGTAATTAAAATATATTTTTATTTATAATAATATAAATGTGATTTTATTTGTTATATATTTTAGATTATATTAAATTAAAATGAAAATGGTTTAGTTGTTTGGTTAGCAATTACTCAGTAACAAAAAACCTTTTTTAGATGAAAAAACTATTGTTAGGTCTCTCTATCAAATATACGAAATAATTTATCAAATGTTGAAATGTAAAAATTTGATATTTTATTCAGTTTCTTCTCAAATTGTTTTCTATTTCAATTGTCTTGTAGATCAGTTCAAAATATCAATTTTGTACATCAAAAATTTAATTCACAAACAATAAAAATCGATATAAACATGCGAAAAATTAAGATTTCTATAAAAATGTTGATAATTTAATCTAGAGCATGTAAGATTGTATTTCGTGTAAATATGGTAATATGTAAGATTTCGAGTTGTATTTTTGTTTCTATGTAAGAATGAATTTGAATTAATGTATACAAAAAAATTGTATACGATATATAATGATCTCGAAACAGTCGACATAAATTAATCAATTTTTAGATTTTTAATCTGAAAAATTTTATGAATTTTTAACAAAGAATGATTTTTTCGTTAAGTGTATATAATGTTAACTTTCTATAAAGTCTTTCATCATTGTAAATAGAAAACTCCATGATTATATTTATTTCTAATGTTAAATATTTAATATTATATGATCGATAATTTTTAAAATTTGATATTTGATGATTTTTATTTAAAATATTTTATATTTCGAAATACATAATTTTTCCAACCAACTCGACTAATATTAGTTTATAAATAGACTATAATTAAAAAAATATGATTAAGATCATTCTCTTGAGAATTAATTCAAAAACATGTTTATTTAAGACATGTCTGAATCAAATTTTAATAGATAATTTTTTATCAAACTACTAATGCAACGGATAAAAAAGACACCTTTGACGCCAAACATGTAGGATTTTGACGTAAATTATCCAAACTATTAATTGCAACATGAAACAACTGAAATATTTAATAAATACAAACTAATACGTGTATGGATGTCCATCTTACTTTATTGGTGTATACTTGAAAAGCACATCTTGTTTAAAATTCTAAAAACAAAAAAATGGAAACTGAATTTGATTTCTAAATTCAAAACAGAAAATAATCGAACATTTATCAATTGAACAGTTTTTAAGATACTTAAAATCATTAACAATAGATGTCAATTAATAAATTTGTTAAATTAATTTTGCAACAACTCTTTCGATCAGAAAAAATCAAAATTGATATTTTAAAATTAATATGTTATTTACCTTATTGATTTAAATCAAATTTCAACTATTTAAAAAAATTTATATGTATGTAGAATTCATTTGTGTCTTAACTCAGAATAGCTAAGTACGATATATAATATTGTCGTATCCATTGGCCAATCTAATTTTCTTTTGTTTCTTTCACCCAGAAACATATTTTTAACAATTAAAAAGTTAAATATCATCAAAAAGTAGATATCTGTACGAATACGATGAAAAATAAAACCATAAAAATCATCAAAAAATAACACGGTAATAAAAAAATGTTTATATAAACGATATATACATAAACATAGCTCTTATGCATCAAATGAAGAAAAAAATATTTAATGAGTAAAACCATTTCAAAATGTAAGTGTCGTAAAGAGACATAGCATTTAGATGATATTTAGTATCACCATCATTTGTCTGGTAATAATCATCGTCATAGCTATCAAAATATTGTCGAAAAGATCAATGATGCAAACAAAACTAATAATTATCAAATATAATCACCTATCTCCCTCTTATTCCTCAACTTGATCACCATCTTCTTCTTCTTTTGTCTTCAACCTTATATAAATATAACATCAAAATGGTTTTTTTTAATAAAAAAAACATCAAAATGGTTTTTTATTGGTTTATATAAAAAGAAAAAAACCACATAGAACAATTAAAATTCTTAGTATATACTTATCTTCAAAATTTTTAAACGAATCTAATTCTTGTAAATCTGAAAAGTTATCATATAAAGTTTGAGTTTATGGTAGCATTGTTGTAAAATAAGCAAAAACTAATAAAATGATGTTATTTTGTATATAATCAAAATTTTATTTCACAATTTTGTTATTATGCAAATTACACTCCTACTTGAAAAAAAAAATATTATACAATCAATATAAATAACATTACAAAAGAAAATAATATAAAAATATGAACAAGCGCTAAATAATCAAAATAATGAATATTTTATTTAATTTTAACCCAGGGTTTTTAGCAAAATAGATAATACTATTATTTTATTGATGATTGAAATAACATTAAAATTTTTATAATTGTGAATACATAAATTACAATAAAGATAAAACGTAAGAGTTTAAATATAATTTTAAATATATAAATTTCAAAAAATGTAAAACCTAAAAATGTAATTATAATGTTCTAATATCTCGTCCAAAACAAATTAAAATTTTTTTATGTAATTATCATATTTATAATTTATATTATTAAATTGGTCACCATTACATTTTTATTTATATTATCACAAAAAATTGCAAAAAATGTATAACGTATATATTATTATTGAATAATAATGTGTATATTTAAAGCATATTTTAAATATATATTTTTGTTGACACTCTTAAGTTAGCAAGGATAAAAAATGGTACAAATTAAATAATCTAATGTTTGGCAATTGAGTTAAAATTGTTGATTTAAGAAGAGTGTTTGGCAAGTGAATTAAAATGGTTCATGGTTTATTTGTTTATTTTAAAGATGAACTAAGTAAAAAAAAATTAAATTAAAATTCCAAATCTTTCGTCTAATCAAATTATAACATTAATGTTGAAAGCTGACACATGAATGACACGTAAGCAAAAATCACTTAAGTGTACATTGATTTAATATATAGGAGATTTTACTCTATATATAATATTTTAAATGATTATTTCTATTGATAGTTTCAATGAAAATTTAAACCGTAAAAATTTTTATTTCAAAAAATGTATACTTTAACTATATATAATATATTTTATCGTTTTCAATAAAAATTGATTTTTTGAAACATTATATATTTTTTATTATATTGTAAATCATTTTCAATTTCTCAAACATGATAAAACATTATTTTGGATTAAATATTTTATAATATGATTGTACATTATATGTTATTATCGACTTTATGATAGTTTCGCTATTATTTTTATTTACTAATTTAATATGGAAAGTTGTTTATCAATTAATTTTAAAGTCAATATCACATGTATATAGAAAGTTAATCAATTCTTAGTATATTGCCATTTGACCATAAATGAAAACATCATTTTTTAAATTAATTAGTCAAATTATATAGAAAGTTAATATGTTTTGTAATTTATAATAATTTATAACTCCAATAAATTTATATTAAAATAGATAATACTATTATTTTATTGATGATTGAAATAACATTTAAATTTTATAATTGTGAATATGTAAATTACAATAAAGATAAAATGTAAGAGTTTAAATATAATTTTTAATATATAAATTTCAAAAAAATGTAAAACCTAAAAGTTTAATTATAACGTTTCTAATATCTAGTATAAAAATTAAGAAATTTTTTATGTAATTATCATATTTATAATTTATATTATTAATTTTGTCACCATTACTTTTTTAAATATATTATCACAAAAAATACAAAAAAAATTATAATGCATATATTTTTATTGAATAATAATGTTTATATTTTTAAAGCATATTTTAAATATATATTTTTGTTGCCATTCTTAAGTTAGCAAGGATAAAAAATGGTACAAATTAAATAATCTAATGTTTGGCAATTGAGTTAAAATTGTTGATTTGAGTGTTTGGAAGTGAGTTAAAGTGGTTCATGGTTTATTTGTTTATTTTAAAGATGAATTAAATAAATCAAAATTAAATTAAAATTCTAAATCTTTCGTCCAATGAAATTATAATGTACATATTAATATTATAATGTAAATTAAAAATCACTTAAGTGTACTTTGATTTAATATATAGGAGGATATGTTCAAATTTTTCTTTTCTAGATGACAGATAGGTTGCTTCTGTCGTACTCTTTTTCGAGAGAATCTTTTCATTTACAAGTGCATGTTTTATATCATTAAATTTACATATACCTTCCCAAATAGGAATTCTCAGTGCTTGACTCAAGACCATCTTTTGACACAAAATAGGAAATTGTGTTGTCTTCTTTCGGAGGTAGTTTTCCAACTCATTTCGATCATTAGTTTAGAAGATATAAGCGATCTACTGAAGTTAAACCAAAACAATTCTGAGCGTAAGAAAATTGCATCCAAGAAAGACTCCTCGTGTCCATTTGTTTCAAAATTTTGATTGAAGATAGAAAAGTAAACTAGCTTCATTTTGTTGGTGGTTTGAAGTCACGCTGAGCTCTCGTTTAAAAGTTATGGATGAAATGACGAAGACATGTCCTGTAGATTGGTTGTGGTACCGATCTGGGGCATTTTTTCAACCACTAAAGAAACTCGAAGTGGGGAAAACTAGGATTGGTTCCGGTAACGATCCCAACATGGATATCAAGAAAAAAAAAGTATACAACTTTTCGTTGTTACTTGTGGAGTTCGATTCAATTTGTATCGATTCAACCCAATTCATATTTCAATACTTATAAATACGCCTTTATTCCTTACAAAATTATAAGCTACATTAGCTAGTTTACATTTGTTTCCAAGAAAGATTGCATCCAAGAAAAATTGCAACCAAGAAAGACTCCTCGTGTCCATTTGTTTCAAAATTTTTTTATTGAAGATAGAAGAGTAAACTAGCTACATTTTGTTGGTGGTTTGAAGTCACGCTGAGCTCTCATTTAAAAGTTATAAATGAAATGACGAAGTCATATCTTGGTTGTGGTACCGATCTGGGGCATTCTTTCAACCACTAAAGAACCTCGAAGTGGGGAAAACTAGGATTGGTTCTGGTAACGATCCCAACATGGGTATCAAGAAAAAAAAGTATACAACTTTCCGTTGTTACTTGTGGAGTTCGATTCAATTTGTATCGATTCAACCCAATCCATATTTCAATACTTAAAAATACTCTTTTATTCCTAACAAAATTATAAGCTACATTAGCTAGTTTTTCTTTAGTTTTTCTTTTATAATATATTAATTATATATATGAAAAGAACCTCGAGGTTACAATATAATTGACTTTTTGTTTCCAAGGACCACCAAAATTAAAAAGCACATTGAAAACTATTAGGAGTTCTACTAAAATACAACTTTAGCCTAACTATGAGTAAGTTAGAGCTTCAGTAGGGAGATGCATTTCTTCTTGTATCGACGAGCTAGTTTTGACTGTTCTTTCTAGACTTCTGAAAGTATGGTTCACGATGGACCTGATTTTAGTGTGAACTCAAGCATTCCTTTCTTACCAAAAAAGTAGATGATAGCTTGAGAGACAAGCTTTTTCAGAGTTGTAGAGAGGTTGTAGCCTCTACCTCGCATCCATGAAATCAAAATACGTCAGTCGATGAATGCAACTTGTTGTTGGTCGAGCCTTCTTAGAGCCTTCTTCCAAATCTCATCCGCAAAATCACAGTGAAGGAACATGTATTCTCTATTCTCTAAACCCATAGTACACATTATACAATCACTTTGGGTGTTACTTCCCCATCTCTCTACCATGCCTTTCAAAGGAAGCTTATCCAAATTAGTTAATCCATAAGATGAATGAGTTCTTAGGAATTGATCTTTTGAACCACACCGCCTCGCTCCATTCCTTTTGACTTCTTCTAGGGCATACAAGCTCCCACCTCTCTTTGGTAGTGAACCTGTCATACCGGACATCTCTTTCTCCCCATGTAAAAATATCATGTCCTCTGTGACTTCCTTGAGGTTCTAGCTGTAAGAGAGTGTTGTGAAGGAGCATTAAAGACGGGCTTTTACTCTTTGAGTAGGCAGTCTCCAACCACCATGTGTAGTGCCTTGTAAGACACTTGATGTAAGAGATATCTCTAGCCTTTGAGGAGTTGTATCTCCTAGCTCTTAAATTAGTGGCCCAAGCTGAGTCCAATCCTTCTTCTAGTAGCTGGCTTGTCTACCATCACCTATGGATCAGCCTATAAATCTTCTTGCACGAGGCATTCGATTCAATAGAGCTTTCTAGGTTCAAGAAGATGTCTGTTTTATTTCTGCTTTACAATAAGTTTGGGAATGGGATTTCAACATATGGTTGTGAATCCATGCTACCCAAAGCGAATCTCTTTTGGTGAATAGCATCCAGAAAAGTTTTTAGATTTAGAGCTTTGTTCCATATGCTGAAGTCTCTCAGCAACAAGCCACCCTCATCTTTTTGCAAATGCACTTCCTTCCAAGACACTTTTGCCGCAACCTTTTTTTTTTAAAGATTATCAGACCAGGAGAAACAGTTACACATCCTCTCAATTTCCTTGAGACAACCTTTAGGGAGTGAAAAGGTGGAGCACCAAAAATTTACCAGGTCATATATTACCGACGAGAGAGTTGTAGTCTACCGGAGAAGGATAAAATTTTGTTGTCCAATGATTGAACTTGTATTTGATCTTAATATCCATGAGGGGGGAGTAGTCTCTTTGCCAAATTCTTCTATGTAGCAAAGATAGTCCAAGATATCTCACTGGCCAGGTTCCTAGTTGGAATCTCATTTGATTTATTTCTTCACATTCAACCACCTATAGCCCAACAGTGTAAAGAACAGACTTATCCTTATACATTCTTAGACCAGAGAGATGATTGAAATCATCTAAAGCTCTAGCTCATGAATTGAGTTTTTGGTTCAATCAAAGAACACCATGAGATCTTCAACGGAAGCCAAGTTATGAATCTTTGGACTTCGGCCTAGCGGATGATATTTGATGGAACTATCTTCGTATTTCCTGCAAAGAAGACTTCTGAAAACTTCCATAGCCATTACAAAGAGAGTTGGGGAAAGAGGGTCTCCCTAACATAGGCCTTTTGTTTCTTTCAAAATACCTTGTTATTTCACCATTCATCAATATAGAGAAGGATGTGATAGTGAGACATTCCTCAATCCAATTGACAAGTCTGAGATGCGGCTCCATTGCTCTAAGAATCTGAATGATAAAGTCCCATTTCACACTATCAAATGCCTTATGGAGATCAACTTTTATCAATCCCCTTGGGATAATATTTGATCTGTCGAATCCCTGTATCTTCTCAGTGGCAATTAAGATGTTTTCAACCATGAATCAACCCCTAATGAAGGCAGATTAGTTGTTTGATATCATGGAGGGTAGAATCCGTTGGAGTCTTCTGGTGAGAATCTTCGAAATCACCTTATAAAGGACATTACAACATGAGATAAGTCGATACTCTTCTAATTTTTGCGTACCTATTTTCTTCGGGATGAAGGAGATAATTATATTGTTCCATTACTTTAGTAGTCGACCTAATTTGAAAAATTATTGCACGACTTCAATTAATTCATGGCCAATGATCTCCCAATCATGTCTTTAAAACTCGCATGTGTATCCATCCAGACCGAGCTTTTAATTTCTCGGCATTTTCATGAACTCCTAGGCTTCTTGCCACTTTTGGCTCACATTTGCAATTCACATTCTATTTTACTTAACCCATCTCAACTTGAGATAGAGTCAGTGATGGTCCGCCCATCAAACCTGCAAAATAAATCACGCAGTGATTCTTTACTTCTTGTTCGGTGTGAGTTCTGGTCCTTGTCTCATTTACCAAGTAATGAATTTGGTTAGTTGCTCGGCGAGCCTTAACCACTTTATTGAAGAAGGATGAATTAGCGTCACCACAATACAACCACTTGATACGAGCTTTCTAATTATAAACCTTTCGTCGGGTATAAGAAGCTCAAGCCATTTTCATGAGCTTTCTTCTCTTTGACTGCTATAGAAGGTGAGGGATTTGACAACATCATCGTCTGGATATTCTATAACTTTTCTTGAGCCTACTTCACTATATATTCGAGGTCTGAAAAATGCTCCTTATTGATGCTCTTATTGACACCTTTTAGAGTATTGAGTTTTCTGGATAGAGAGAATCGAGCAAATCCGTTGGTTTTAGCATCATGCCATTGGTGAGATAGACGAGGAAGGAACTCAGATTGACTGAGCAGGAAGTGGGAAACCATAAAATGTTTCTTTGACTGCTTAATGTTTCTAGTGATATCGTACACGGGTTGTGGTCAGAGAAGAGGGGGCTCCAAAATGTGCATAGGATATCAGGTAGGAGAGCCTCCATATATCATTGACCATAACTCTGTCAAGTTTTTTTGAGATAGGTTCTTGATCTAGTTTTCCACTAGGTCATTACGTTGCCTCTGGTTGTCAGATCTTTTAACCCCACGTGATTCACACATTCTCTGAATTCTCGCATTTCTATAGAGATTTTAGTTCTCCCTGCTGAGTGTTTTTACGGATTACGATTTTGATTAAAGTTTTCCATTATTTCTTAAGGTCTTGAGTAGATTGAGGAGTCTCTGGCGAGTTGCTTGATTTCTTCTCATAATTGCTATCTTTTGTACTTACAGTTGTAGGCGTACACAAAGGAGACCATCATATTCTCTCTTATGTAAGGCAGCTTCACCAGAAAAGTAACCATTTGTCTAGATTTAGAGTGAATAGACATGAAAAATTTGGCTTCCATATGCATACTCATAGTTAACTCCGAAATCGCAATCTCTACCAAGAGTCTATACATATGTTTGTGCCTTATGCACCTTTACCCGAGTTTCGATAATGCTGCCAAAATACGGCTAGTATTGCCGAAGCCACTCCTTAAAACTTCTCTGATTATTACTATAGTTGAACCCCCTAACGTTCCAATAAAAAAAAACTCTGACCTTTGACATATTAATGATTCTTTTTATGTTTGGAATGCTTCTGTTGGGCTGCGCTCCTCCACTTATTTGATACAACTTTAATGAATTTTGTGTCAACCTCTGGATTGTCTTCTTCTTCAGTTGGATAGTCTAAAGAAGATTCCTCTGAGGACTAAGTGTTTGGAGAGGAACTGACCGAGGTAGAGGGATTCTCTTATGTACCACTCGCTCTGTCTTTTAGTTTTGAGGATGAGGTTGAGGCTAACTAGTTTCTCGTTTGTTTTGATTGCTTAAGATTTTGGTGAACTAACTATTGCCTTCTCTCGCCAACGTCTCAAAGGATTAGCTATACTTCTTCTTTTTATCCTTTTTTCTTATTTTGAGATTGTCTTTGCTCAGAACATGCTTCCAAGGGGTGTGTAGTGGATTTATATGCTTCGAAGCTGATGGTAGCTAAAGGCCTTCATTTCAAAGAGTGATCCACTTTCTGAAAGTACTCACAGATGGGGGGGGGGGGAGCCAAGGANACCCGAACTATTTCTCTTGTCTCGAATTGGGTGTTGACTGCTTCGAGTATTGGCTTTAGCGGATTGATAATAGTGAAGACCTTGGCTACGTCTAGATATTTCAGATTTGTGGTAGTTGGGAGACAGGGTTTCCAAATTGGCTTACGATGCGTTCTAGTGCTTCTTTTAAGAAAAATTGAGGCGGAAACGCTCTTAGTTCAACCAAATTGGGACTTCTTTAAGCTCATGCATCTGCGGAGAGAGTCATGGTTGCCAATTTGCGACGAACATTGTATGACCATCAATGTGCTAAATCCTCTGGTTCAAGACCCTTACTCGAGTTTCTGCTGAGGGAATTCTGATTAACACTATTATGGGGCTTAGTCGAGAGATAAGTACGTTCATGTCACGGTGGCTCCATATACCATTACGAATTGCATGAAGGTAGATTGTCGTGGAATTTGACTTGGAAACCCTCTCTCTTTGCATCCAGTTATGAACGGCGGCTCCAATTTCACAGTCTGGGAGGTAGATTGTCGTGAAATTGGCCAATAATTAATGCCTCCCATTTGCTCTAATACTTTTCTACGACTTCATTTGGGATACGGACGCACTTCACCCGATTTGAGACGGAAGCCTTCTTCTTGCTTCTTCAGATTTTGCTTGGGTCCAACAAAGAGGTCCTTCCATGTTTACTTGATGGACTCTTCAATCTGTTGTACTTGCGATTCAGATCCTTGAGTCAGGGATTTTTGTGGATGAGATCTGGCTTCGGAGCAGGACGCACCAGAGGAGGGGTCCTGCTTCTTCGAAGATTCGGTGGTTACTCGCTGAGATTTCTTAGATCCATCTTTCGATAGAGGTTTTGTATTAGGTGGATCGATAGCCGGTGGAGGGTGCTTTTCATGGGAAGGGGCTTCATCTTTGGAAGGGATACCGGAGTGAAGAGACTTTTTGGGTTGTGAGGCTTTCTTTTTGGCCATCGGAGAACAGGGAGCCGCCACCAGGAGAGATTGCGGTGGTTGTAAACGAAAGGATTTAACTTGATTTTTAGATTTTATTTTTCTCTGATAGTTTTTTTTTGTTCTTAACATTAAAACTCTTTGTAATTCTTACGTTTATATTAGTATTTCTCTAAATTA
Source organism: Anastatica hierochuntica (assembly GCA_900406275.1). Taxonomy (NCBI): domain Eukaryota; kingdom Viridiplantae; phylum Streptophyta; class Magnoliopsida; order Brassicales; family Brassicaceae; genus Anastatica; species Anastatica hierochuntica. Next base: position 31,078 of record OVAN01001635.1, read on the forward strand.
ATAATTAATAGTGTCAGAAATCTCTCTTGGTTTTCTTAGATAAGGGAATTTTATACACTTATAGTGTTTAGATCATTTGATAGATCATACCGATCAAAGATTATATAAATATTAAAAACTGATTGAATAAATAAAACTTGAATCGAGAGGAGCAAGTGGGCCAGTGGTTGCACCACCTCTGCATCCATCTCACGAAACCAGGGTTCGAACCCTGCACCTGCCTCTAGTGAGAGAAACTATTTGCCACTAGACTATGATGACAAAAAAAAAAACCCTTGAATCTAAAAAAATACTATATCGCCCATAAATTTTTTTTCTGAGAATAGTTACATTTTTCTAGATTCAAAACTGAAAAAAAATTATAGCTGTTTGCAATAAAAAGGAATAAAGATTGGATATCGTTTTAACGGAATCCGTAAGTACGAATTTCATTCTTGTGACCATTCTCCATCATTTCGTTCTTGCCATGGATATTCTGCCGACACATTCGAAGATGTTCTCGAGCTTCCTCAGAAATTTGCAATCTATTTATTTTGTGTATTAGTATTTACGTTTATAATTCTCACGTTTTTTACCCAAAAAAAATCTCAATTTTTTTTTGCTAATCACTGAGTTTTTTTTCAGAACTTTAAACTATCTTTGGAATCCCGAACCTTGAATCAATGAATTAAGATATTGAACAAAAAAACTAAAGAAAGCATTTAATAGGAATGGTAAAAAAATAGAGTAAAGTCAACAAGGGACAGCCCCTCGGGCGCAATGCATGCAGTGGTGTTTTGATATAGCCGGCAATATCCTTTGTTCATAAGCCCGATTTAATTTTTTCCTATTTAAATATCTGCACAATTTTTTGTTCATATTTACTGAAGAATAATTACAATTTGCAATTTAGATAACTACTAATTACTTAGTATATTGTATAAAGAATACTAGACTATTAACCTAAAGTATCGTAGCTTTGTTGGAATTTGGGATAGACCTTTGTCTTGTTTTCATCTTACATGTAGACAATACTTAGATGTGTTATATATTAACCATACCAAATGTTACTTTTCATACACATAATGAATTTCAGAAAATGAATCTAAACCATTTGACTTTTTTGGCTATTTCTTTTTGGTTGAAGAAATTCAAGTGTCTTTTTGATTAAAATATCTAGCAGATAGCATACTTCCAATTTCCAGATTTGTGATTTCACGTCTCGGCACTTGGATATTTGTCAATATAGGTTGTTCTTCTTTTCAATGTACTAATATTATTGATATGTGTAGCGTGAATGCTCGAAACAAGGAAAGCTACGTAACTGGTACGACACTACAAATATTCAAGTTTTAAGTGAAATAGGATGACATAATTTGCCAATTGATTTGACGTTGAACCAACCAATCACATAAGAAATATCGAATATAAATTAGGTATAAATATATAAGTTATTCAGAAAATTTATATAGTCTTCCTATTCACATTAGAAAACGTATATATTATATAGACATAAGAAATTCAGGGGAAATTTTTTATTAGAAATAATTAAAAATATGTAGTATAGTGTACATAAGAAATAAAAGACCATTTCTTCAAACAAAATTGATATGAAGAAGCAAAACACACCCAATAATGGGAAACCAGCTCGTTCCATCTTATTGAAGATATATAATTTGAAGACAATAGTAATAACTCAATAAAAATACAAATTGAAGATAGACAATACAGAAAAAAAATAAATAAAAAATGCCTGGCTTCCCCATGTACGCCGACGACTCAAGATGACTTTTATTTTTTTCCGGGGAAAAACCGAAGTAGCCTCTAATGCTTCTCCTCGAATTCATTAACGGTAAGGATGTATAAATGTATAGTTTTCTCTGCATGTGCGTATATGTACGCACATCTAAGTTCTGCTCTATGTCTTCTCTTCGTCTTCAAAATCATCATCAGGATTCAGGAGAATTGTTTTCTGCTTCTTCTTTGAGAGTGAGAGAGAGAGAGAGAGAGAAAGAAAGAGAAGATGAGAGGAACTTTTTAGACTCTTGTTGGAGTCTGTTTTATTGTAAAGACGCACACGCCTGCTCACTAAAATATAAATTATGTGTATTGTATATGTTAACCTTGCATACTTAATTTTGCTATTTAATTAAACATTGACGCAAAACGAGAAATTTGACTTACTTCGTAACCAAAAAAAATATATATTACTGACGTGGTTGATCATTAGTGTGAACTTTTAGACAAAGCATGCATTTTGCAAATTTGAATTCTTTAGTTAAATGTCAATTTTCAATAGGTTGATATAAATAGTACCAGTAAGAGCATCTCTAAAATATTCTTCTTTTTGCCAAATTTCATATTTGAATAATGTTTTGTAGCAGTGTTGAAACAGAGTATCATGCCCTAGCTAATACAACAAGGAAATTGATCAGGCTAGATACCTTATTACATGATTTTGTAGTTTCATAATTGTCTGAAATTTCTTCCATTCCTGTTGGATAATTCTGAGACTTAGGAACAAATAATTTTAGGATGAGAAGATTCTACGGATTAAAAAAATAACAAAATTATCTAAATATTATTTATAATCCTAATAGGTTAAAGAGAAACTTAAACCTATATAAGAAGTTCTAAGGAGAGTTGTTCTTAGAGACTTAGGCGAGAAATTCAGTTTTGAGAGAGTTTCTAAAGCTAATAAAAGAAGAGTCGTTCTTTTAAATTTTATTTTCTTGATTCATACGATTAAAATTGGTATCAAAGCATAACGAAGACGTGATCACAAAGGCGTGTGATTACGATCTTCGTGTTCAAACATTGGGGCGAAAACAATCCTCCACCGCATCGAACAAAGGACCGTGAAAATCTATCTATCCATTGTCTTATGTTAACACCAACTAACACACAGTTTGGGCGATGAGGTTGAAAGTTATCCTTTGAGTGAGTGAGGTATGTGATACGATCGATCCATTACTCGAGGATCAAAGAAGAACTGTGGCAATAGCACTATTGGTCCAATCAATCCCCGAAACACTCATATTACATGTAGGAGAGCAGAATTACGCAAATAGTTTGTGGGATGCTGTTAAATCTTGTCACCAAGAACATGATTACAAACCCTAATGGAAGAGTTAGACAAATTGAAGATGAATGACAACGACATGGTTGATGACTTTGTAGGCAAGATCTTAGACCTCGCAGCTCAATCAGGTTCTCTTGGAGAAACCATCGATGAAACAAAACGTGTGGGAAGTTTTTGAAGGGACACCCGAGGAACAAGTTCATACAAATTGTAGCCTCGTTTGAACAAGTCTTGGACCTTGAATAAACAGGATTTGAAGATATCGTTGGGAGGATAAAAGCGTATGAAGAGCGTGTTGGGGAAGAAACTCATAATGAAAACCAAAGAAAACTAATGTTTTTCTAATTATAACAATGCTCGTGGTGGCCATGGAAAATTTCGTGGAGGAGTCAGAGGAAGATTTAGAGGTAGAAGTGGTCAAGGCGGGTATGGTAGAAGAAATTGCGATAATGATAGCTCCGATAGAGGCAGGGGAAGAGGGAGATTCAAACGACCAAAACCGAGGAGGAGGAAATACGAACCATAACCAAAAACAAAAGAAAGATCAGTCCAAAATAATATGTTGCAAATGTGACAAGCCTGGTCACTATGTATCAACATGCCCAGAAAGAACGTCTGAACACCAAGAAACAAACCTAAAAAGACTCAAGAGGCTGAAGCTCTTTATGTTCATTAAGTGGTGATAGCATGTCAAGTTTCACTCGAAAAGACACTACTGTTGCAAGTGCACAACCTAGATGCAGTACTTCAAGTTATCAATCCCACGAAGACTAAAATCTTAACTTCAGAATTAATTTAAGCTAAAACAAGAAAACAAAAGAGTTGTTTGGTGAGTTTAAAAGTAAAAGACAACAACTAAAAATGATTAGAAGGATGTAAGTTAATGGGAAAAAGCGTTAGGCACATAGAACATTCACAGAGAATCATGCATAATAGAGAAAATCGATTTGTTTAGGGATTAGAATTAAGAAACGTCTAGAACTCGAAAACACTAATTTAGATCCTCTCCACTTTCGAGGTTCGAGATTCTATATTAATTATCAAAAAACCTAGACTTTCAAATGGTATTAAAATAATTAGCATGCATTAAATAGACACATGTTTCGATAAGTTCACCGAGCCAAGGCGATCTGCTTTCGAAACCTCCTTGAACTCAGCTTGTCAAAGATTTGGTTCAGGTGATTTATTAAGCTTTTAGAATGAAAATCTACCTATGGACAGACTACTAGATGCTCAAATAGAGTAATCAAGCATAAAGATCAACTGAGACAAAGACTATATAAACACATAATTAAATACTAGCATCTCATGAATACATGATCTCTTTGAGAAGCCTACAAACCTAACTAATGAACTACTCTGACATGGAGCACGAAAAACAGCAAGCAACCAATGAGAAAAACATCATTAAGTAGATCAAGAGTAAAAAAATATTCTCTATGACAAAGTATGGAATGAATCTCTCTCAAGAACAGTTCGAAACTTGAAGAACAAAAAAAGATCTCTCAAAGCTTTTGACAGCTTGTAACTCTGTAAAAATTTGTGGTTCTCTCTTTCTAAAGGATAAAAACAACTTATTTATAATAATAGAGTTTCCTAGAGCGTCCTCGGTTATGTCGGTTCGTGCGGAATCAAATTCGGTTAAACGAACCAAAAGTTATGACTTGAAATCTGTCTTTGACCACGAAATGTCTCTTGTGACCGGAGTGTGCCAAAAAAAATGAGAACTCTACTGATGGTGGCAACTCCATCACCCGGTCATAGCTTCAAATGTTGTCCCACTTGCTTCTTTTCCGAGACAGATTGACATATCTTCGCTTAAACAACTATAACTCCTTGGTCACAGCTCCAAATGACTTCAAACCACTTGAATATGAAAGCTAACTCAAAATTCCAACTTCTGACCAAATTCCAGCTAAATCCAATGAAGGGAAGACTTTCGTTCATGGCGATCTTTCTGGCACTGAGAATCTCTCCAGATTGGTAAAATGCAAAACCTAAGTGTTTGAGTCTTTGTCTTCATGATCTGTCAATGAAACTTGTTTGGTAATATGAATGAGGTCCAATTAGAATGTTTTGCTATCTTTTTGATTATTTAACCTGATTAGTCCCTAACATCACAAATAAGAGAAAACTACCTCTAGAGTTCGAAAAAGCATTAAAAACCTGCAAATAATTACGTTAAAATCCAACTAAAAATGGTAAAATAATATTGTTATCAAGTGATGGTATTAAATAAAGTTAAAGTGTTCAAAAAGAAGTATGATACGAAAAATAAAAGTATTTGGTATCTTGACAATGGAGCAAGCAATCACATGACATGGAATAAAGAATTCTTCTCAAGCATAAAACAAAACATAAAAGGGAAGGTTCAGTTCGGTAATTGTTCGAATACTGATATTTTCGGAAAGGGTACCATTGTCTTTTTGTTCAAGACAGGAGAGAGAAGAGCACTCAAAGATATCTACTACATACCAGAAATATACCACAATATCATTAGTCTCGGACAAACAACAGAGCGTGAGTGCAAAATAAAGATGAAAGGAGATGGTTTAATGTTAAGAGACCCACAAGGAAAATTGCTAGTAAGAATTACATGATCACCAAACCGCATCTACAAAACCAATGGAAATAAGTATTCCGAAGTGTTTACAAATACAAACGACGATGAAGCAATGATCTGACACGCACGGCTAGGACACATAAGTGTTGGTTTTCTAAAAAACATGGTTAGAAAGGAGATGGTAGTTAATATGCCTTGAGTATTACATGAGAAGAGTGTATGCGAGTATGTCAAGCAGGGAAACAAACAATAAAAGTGTTTCCAGTTAAAGCAACGTTCAGAGAAACTCAAGCATTGGAGTTGATAAACGAAGACTTGTATGGACATATATCACCACCAACACCAGCAAAAAATCGGTATGTATTTGTATTGATGGACGACTTCTCGAGATATATGTGGATTATGTTGTTAACGGAGAAGATTAAGACGTTGGATCGGTTCCAAAGGTTTAAAAATTTGTTGGAAAAAAAAAACTGGAAAGTCTATCAAAACCTTTCGCACCGATAAAGGGGAAGAGTTTACCTCAACTGAATTTTAACTTGTTTTGCAAAGAAAACGAAGTTATTAGGCACCTAACTGCACCATACACACCGCAACAAAATGGTGTGGTTGGAAGACGAAACTGAACTTTGATTGAGATGACAAGAAGCTTGCTGAAAGAAATGAAAATTCTAAATGACATGTGGGGAGAAGTTGTATGTCATTCAACATATCTCGTCAATTGAGTTCCCACAAAAGTGTTAGAAGGTCAATCTCCGTATGAGAATTTCATGTCCAAGAAACCTAACATCGAGCACTTAATGGTTTGTGTAATATGATAGATCTAGAAGTGTGATCAATATTGGAATAGAACATGGATCCAAAGCGTATCGTCTATATGATCCAATCTCAAGAAAGGTGATTGTAAGCAGAGATGTTATATTTGATGAGGACAAAATGTGGGATTAGTCACCTACAACAACACAAAACAATGGAGAGAGTGGCATGTTTAAACTATCTCACGGTGGTCTTCTAGAAGACAGAAAACAGAGATGCTTATAATCAAGACTACAACAATGATTATCAAGAGGATCCTGAACATATAAACCAAAACAAAGTAGAAGAAGATGAGGTTGATAATGGCAAAGCTGCAGAAAATCAACAATCATGAAAGGATACGATCGAGCTGTCAACAAACCAATGTATCTCGATGATTATATTCTGCTAGCTGAAATAGAAGGTGAGAAATTCTTACTAACTATTGATGGAGAATCGGAAAACTACCTTGAGGAAATGAATCTTCAAGAATGAATTGAAGCTATGAGAATCGAGTTGGATTCAATCATAAGAAACAATACTTGAGAACTTGTTGAGAAACAGGATGGGGTGAGGCCCATAAGATTAAAGTGGATATTCAAGATCAAGCGAAAAGTAGACGGCTCAGTATGTAAGTATAAAGCGATACTTGTGGCAAAAGGATATGTTCAACAACAAGGCATTGACTTCGATGAAGTATTCGCACTAGTAGCTCTGATCGAAACCATACGCCTTCTCATAGCACTTGCAGCAAAAAGAGGTTGGGAGATACATTACTTAGATGTTAAAACGGTATTCTTAAACAGACATCTCAACGAGTTGGTCTATGTAAGTTAACCAGAAGGATTTGTAAATAAATGAGAAGAAAATTGAGTTGACAAATTACATAAGGCGTTGTATGGTCTACGACAAGCACTTAGAGTTTGGAATATAAAGCTATGTTATGTCGTAAAGGAGATGGGCTTTAAGAGATGCATGAAGGAGCCGAATGTATACCTAAAGAAAGACGAGAAGGAACTTCTAATTGTGGAAATTTATGTTGATGACTTGTTCCTAACATTACAAGAAAACAGATCATTCGCCACTGCAGAATTGGTCACGAAGTAGTCGCAAAAGAGGTGTTTACGACTTATTTGCGACTAAATCATCGAGTTGCTAATTTTTCGTCGCAAAAGAATTTAGTCGCAAAACAGTCGCGAATTTGCGACTGTTTTACAACATTACTTTGTGGTCGTATATTAGCGACGTTTTTATAACTATATGTATAGATGCAAAATAGCGACGCTAATTAGCGACGTTTTTAATCGTTGGATATTTGCGACGGTTTAACGATTTCTTTGCAGTCCTAATTAGCGACGTTTTAAAGACTGTTTTAGATGACGCAAAATAACGACCAGTTATTGACCACATTGTTTGGTCATATCTTAGCGACCATTTTATAACCGAACTAGAAGTGGCAAATTAGCGACGTTTTAAAGACTGTTTTTGATGACGCAAAATAACGACCAGTTTTTGACCACAATGTTTGGTCATATCTTAGCGACCGTTTTAAAACCGAACTAGGAGTGGCAAATTAATGACGGTTTTGTAATTTCGTAAATGGGTTAGATATTAGCGACGTTTGTACGACTTCGTTGCAGTCCTAAGTTAGCTACGTTTTAATGACTTCTACCACAGATGCAAATTAACGATTATTTGATGACG
>OVAN01001636.1:0-39197 GCA_900406275.1 Anastatica hierochuntica
AGAGAGAGAGAGAGGGAGAGAGAGGGAGAGGGAGAGGGAGAGGGAGAGAGAAAGGGAGAGATAGAGGGAGAGAGGGAGAGGGAGATGGAGAGGGAGAGAGAGTGGGAGAGAGAGAGGGAGAGAGAGTGGGAGAGAGAGAGAGAGATAGGGAGAGAGAGNGAGTAGAACAAGAAGAAGGAGAATTCACACGAAAGCGACCGATGTAGAGAACATGGAGACACCACGATCATCACTGGAGCCAACACCACTAAGAGTCTCCAAAGGCAAGAGGTGCAACCAAGAAAAGAAGGATCATGTTGGTGGTGGATTTGGTGGAGAAAAACCTATGGTGAGAAGAGAATAAAGGAAGAAGATGATGGAAAATAGTTTCTACTAAGGCTTTTGTGGATTTAAGCAAAGTTATCAAAATAACTAGAAAGAGCTAATTTCAAGGAAGCCATAGAACCAAACATTGTCGCATTCCGAGGCCTGAGCTAGTCGTGCCGACTCTTTCTTCCAGCCCAAGAAACTATTAAAACAGTCAAAGTCCAGAAAATGCAGAAAAATAATTCTTGCAAGGTTGTTGTGGCTCAAGCTACAATCAACATTCAAGCTGTACCAGAGGAAATTCTCATGTCCAAGATAGGAAGCTCTGGTGAAGAAAGGTTCCAAGAACCAATGACTTCTCTAATCTTTGGGCATTGACAAGTGTTCAGAACCAAGCTTACTCTGAAACTTTGTATGTGGCTCCTCTTATAGGACCTGACACTGTAAGTCATCTTTTTTTTTCATTGAGCATTATGCCAAGACCATAATGGATTTGAGATGATGGTGGATATGTATTTCATATTTCAAAAGGCTTTGGATTTGTTAACAAGTATTTCTATTCTGGGGTTGCAGGTGTCAACCATGCCATATCAAGCCTTGGAAGCATTCATAGATTATGGAACTATGTCGGATCAAATCTTGGTAGCATTCATAGATTATGAAATGCCAAGATTGTAGGACAATAGATGCAATTGTGTCAGAAGCGGAAGGTATTTATAGCACGCTAGACAAGCTTGGAATAGACTGGAATCAGGTAGGAGGAAAATTGGAAGAAGGAGTTGTTTGGTACACTGATAGCTCAAGTTTTCACCCAAGAAATCACTACAAGTGTACAGTTAAGCACATTGTAGTGGTTTGGGATCAAATCCGCAGAGACCAATGATCACACGAAAAGCTATAAATCTAACACGGGCGAAAGCAAAAAGGAATAAATTGCTGGTGATGCTAAAATCGAAAAGAAAGCAAACAAAAGCAGAAAATTGAGTTGTAAATCAATCAGGAAAACATTGGGAACATGGTGTTCTCAAGGAATTCAAGTCATCATCATAGTCATATTAATTAACATGGAAATAGAATTAAGAACTATCTAGATATCAAATCACTAATTTAGAATCAACTTACTTCTGTAGCGCTAATTTCCTATGTTATAGAATCCTAGAGACTAACTTCTGTTGAATTTTAGATTCTAAATATGCATTAGATTCAGGTTTGATAAGTTCACAAAGCGCAATAACATTAACTTCTGTTGGCTAAAGACATTTTGCTCGTTTAACACAGATCAGACATTCAAGAAATCACTTTCGGTGTATTGAAAATCCTAAGATCAGAAACTAGGTCGCGAATCCAATTTCAGCATTAAACATAGTGATAAACAAAAATCCAATATATAATTTTGCAATCTAATAACCTAACAATGACAAATAATGAAAACCTCTAATGAGAAACCCTAAACCCAACAATAGAACTACTCACACATATTCAAAGAACAATCACAAGACAAATCAATGAGAAACACATGCAATTGAATAGAATATGAAAAGATGGTTCAAAAATCTTCTCCAATTCGAAGTACGGATGAAAGTCTAAAAAGAGCATAATAAAATCTAAAAACGAGTCTGGGTGTTTAAATATGTAATATGGGTCTTCAATCTTCGATTCTGGTTCAAAATAAGTAGTTATGATCGCGTCGTGACAAGGATCGATCGATCCTTGTTAGGGACCGATTGATCCCTGTCATTCTGCCAGAATACTCATTTTGCGTATTCGTCTTCTCGTTGCCAACATGATAGGTGTTCATTAAAATAACCATAACTTTTGATCGAACCGTTGGATTTCCTTCAAACCACCTTAAAATTAAAGATAACTCTTATGGCTATCTTGTGTCAAAAGTTTAGCTTCATTCAACGGTGAGAAGTTTGTCAAAAAAGGCCAAACTTCTGACACTTTAGCATGATTCTGCATTCAAGATATCCGTTTTTGGCCCAAATTATTCTGTTCCTTTACAAAGCAACTTAAAACCTGTAAAAACACTAAAAAAACTAAAAGAGTCCAAAAAGAACCAAACACATATAAAAAAACCAAGAAGAAGAAGAAGAAGAAGAAGAAGAAGATTTGGCTTTTGTCTCTTCTTCAATACTTTAAGCTTTTGTAGAGAATGATGTGTGTGATTTTGCTTGATGTTCACAGTTTGACTTCCGTAGTTGGTGAACACCCTGTTACTTCTCTTATTGGAGGACTTGTGAGTGATGAATGGTGATTACTAAGTTTGAGATTTTTGTTTTATTTTCTGATAGCTTAAAGAAAAAGTTATCTACTATACAGGGTAACCAAAGCGTCGGGGATAATTTCAGTGGAGTTCCAAATGTTGATCATACTCAATAATTTGTTAGAAAAGATATAACTAGATGACTTCGTTGGTTAACACCGTGGGGTTTCAGGATTTTCGTTTAAAATTTAGTAGAAGTAAATTTTTTGATTAGTCTAATTTGTTTGTTTGTTTACTTGCTTACTTGAGAATTCTTTAATGTCAAATTTGATTAGTTTCATTTATTGAGTGAGACTAATTGGATTTTTAGTGGCTTTTCACGTGAATATTTTTGTTAGTGAATTTAATCTGTTCATGAACGGCCTCATCAATTTATGAATCAAACATCGCTCGTGGAAATAGCAAAATTTTGGAAAATATGTTTTAGACGAAAAAGAGAATCATAACAATGTGAATCACTTTAGAATGATATCGGCAAAATAAAACTAAGACTTCGTCCCCAACAATAGCTTAACAAAAAAAAATATTAGCTTCGATCACAATGACATTTAAGATAAATATAAGAAACGAAATAGAAATAAAATAACTACCAATATTTTCCTGAACCTAATGAGACCATATATATTAAGTTACCTCCTATATCGAGTAATTTGAGTCGTATATCAAAAAAGCATTGCAAATTTTTGCAACACACAAATAAAAGAACACAAAAATAAGATAAAAACTCAAAAAACACGCAAACACATTAGAAATTACATACTGATCAAATAAGATCGATACTCCAAACAATTGATGCCAACAAAAGAGAGACGAATATCATATTGAAACTCTGGAGAATAAACGATATCAAAAGGATTTGAACAGGATAAATGAAATAAATATGGGGTTCAATCGAACAAATAAATTTCTATAATCCAAAAGAACAAAATGTCGAAAAGTAAATTTAGAAAAATGATTACTTCTCATATACGAAAACGATAAGGTTTTGATGTTATTGTATCCTGAAATTATTTTGACCACAAATTTATCAAATTGTTATGAACAATTAGCAATTTTTACTAACTTTATTTTGGAATATTTGATTGTTGATGAGGTGGTCCGGTGCAAAGACAAGAAAACTTGAGACATGGTCCCTTACTTGTATGACTCCCATCTTAGCATCTTCACGGTCCCAAAATTGGACAACCTTTTATTGACAACATAGTCGCTTTATCCTTATCCCATCTAAACCATGATGCGTTGTAAAATAGTTACTGAACTTATGTGTTAAACTTGATGTGTTTTTTTTGTGAGACCTTCAGTTCTTGCGTTGTTTCTAATAAAATAGACTCAATTAAGATTGATTTAAGCCACAAACCAAGCCAAAATGAACTTATTTTATACCAAAAACAAAAAGAAAGTAATACAACATTGCAACTCGGGATTTTGTCATTGGTTCCAAACATGGTTTTACCATTCTTTTATGGTTACATGTGTTCTATTGATGGATCTTGGAAAGAAGGAAAACACTACTCAGACCTGGGTTAGCACTGTGATCAGGATGGAGTCGTTGACGCAACCATGGGCGCCAAGAGAGTCCGTCGTAGTCTTATCCCCACTGCATGCTGAGATCAAAGCGCCGCAGAAGGTTGGTTTGTATCTTCCTAAGTTAGAATTTTCGCATGGCCAATTGTATGTGATGCTTTCAAGCGTTTGGCCAAGATCGAATTTAAAGATTTTGATCAGTGACGAAGAAGGGATGCTTCAAGGCGCAACAAAGAATGTAGTGTATATAGAGGTTTTCCAAAACATTAATTGATTGTTACTAACAATCAATTTTTTTTCTTTAACCATGTACTAGGTACTTCTCTGTATTTGATCAACTTTTAAAAAATTGTTAAATTTCATTTCTTTTACATACATATCCGTTTTGTAAATGTCAATACTAAACTAACAGTTTAAAATTGGTTTTTTGCAGGGTAACTATGTGCATTATGAGCATCACACGGAGATATGGCTTATGATGTCTTCACTCAGGCTGATCAATAGTTATAATTGATAAACCATAACTATTTTTTTAGGTTTTCCCCCTCTTTGTTGTTTTTTAAATAATGTTAATTTTTAAGTTATAATTGACTATATTAAACTCGTTTGTCTATGAAAAAAATATCAAAACAATATAGATCGTATAATTCTTCTACTACGTGTAAAAAGCAAGTGAATGATCTCGGATGCAATTGTTTTTGATAAATTTGTAAAAAATTCTCTATGTCCGTGCCTCCGCACGAACCAACATCTAGTATCAAATTATTAAGCTTGGCCTTGAGACTCGTTTCCATTAATAAACATCAACGTCGACTCTTTTTTCGATCTATTACAAGATCTGTTTCATATATATTTTGATCTTCTATTGTTGATTCATCTCTGAATATAATCCATCATCTTCATTGTGATTGATATTCATCTTTTTTTGTCTCGATTAAACGTCCAATACTCATTTTTAATATAGTACGAGATTTTGATATGCGCTTTGAAAATGTGAGATTTTTTGTGGTATAACATAATACAAAAAGAGATTTAAAGATGATATGAGTTTTTATTATAAAAAATTTATAGTAAAGAATAAATACATTCATTACTGAAACGTATTAACGATATAGATTGTCAATGTCAAAATGAAAATTAGTTTCTCCTACCATATATTTATGTCACGGACTAAACAATAACATGATTATAAAGTCAATTTATTTTTATAGTGGTTGTTTGGTTTCTTATTGTAGAGCTCATCTAATTTTTTTTTATGAACAATAGATCCATATACTCAAAGATCTCATAATGTTTTTAAAACCAAACTGGTCCAGGGGTCGGATTAGGTTTGACTGCAAACCGAAAACAGAACGGATAATTATTCACTAATTAACTAAATTAATTAGTTGAGTTAAGGAATTGAGTAATCAAGTTGTTTGGCAACATATTAGGATGTATAATTAATATTAATATAAGAATTCAAAATGGGTAATATCACACAGTAGACAGTGTTATTATGCTTTAGTTTTAATAGTTATTACAGTTTGATCCACGTGACCACACGAGTGTTTTTTTAATTTTTATGTATTTAATTTATAATTAATCATGTTTAGACATTTCGAGTATCTGGTTCTGAATTTTCGATTATTTTAAATTTTAGATTCGGGCTCAGGTTCAAATTTTTGAGACTTTTCATTTAGATCGAATTTCGGGTTCGGGTTTTGAAATTTTCAGATTTTTTGGTTTCCTCGGATACTCATACGGATTCAGTTCATATAATACCCGATACTCGAAATATCGTGAAACAAAACCCGTTGGAGTATTTTTTTTAAAAATCACTTGACTGATATTTATACATTTCGTATGTTTTTAGCTTAGAGTTTTGTTTGGTTTAATATTTTTTTCGACTTTTCATATAATTTCAAGATAGTTTTCGGGTCATAAGTAGTTAGTATCACTTAGACGTCTTAGGATACATTTTGCACATTCTTCTCTTCCTTTCTACCCTATTTCAGGTCACACGAATTAAATTGGACGAGTCCCAGAACACAAAAACCTACACAAGCAAGTTTCAGCACCTTGGAGGACGAATCTGGCGGCTTGCACTGCCTTATTTTGGCCGCCAACCACTTCCAGCTTTATCTAGCAGTTGAGACGGCAAGCTTAGCAGCAAGCTCCTCTTCTGCTCAGCCCGCCAAGACATACCCTGCATCCTGGCGGTCTAGCAAAAGCATTCCTGGCGGTCCACACACGCCTGCTTAGACCGTCAGTCACCTCCAGAGAAAGCTGGCGGTCCAGAAGGAAATTATGGCGGTCCACCCTCCCTTGCTCTGGCCGCCATGAACCATTTAAAACACCCAATTATCCAGGGTTCGACTCGGTTTTTCCCGGGTCGACCCGACCCGAACCCTATTAGTATAAATAATGTTCTGAACTTGTAAAACCTAAGTTTATCCCTTCTTTTGTTGGATTTTGATCTAAGGGAGAAACCTTTGTTAAATCTTGAATTTTTTTTCATAAAAAGATCGTTTCTTTTCTATCTCTTCTTCTTTGTTTATCAATGGTTATGGGTTTCTTCTGTGTTTGCTCATGTTTGATATCCATGATTAGTGAGTAGTGATCTTTAGGATCCATGGTTGAGTAGATTAAATTAGATCTATTTGCTTATTAGGATGCTAAGAGTTTAATACTATTAGATTCACATGATTAAAGAGTGTTTAATGCTAGATTTGAATTGATAAATCAAAATATAGATCTTAGGAATTTCGCACCCGGAAGGTGTTTGATGAAATTTCCAAGATAACTTTATGATTGCTATTCAATCTTAGCCTATGGAAATAGTTGTCTAAGTTGTGTAGTGGATGTTTTGACTTGTATTTAATGACTAATGATCCCTAAATTGCCATTGGAAGATTGGTCCAATTTTAGATTATTAGATAGATCAATTCCATGGAAATGAGTTAATTGATTGTTGATGTATCCTTGAATGGTGTGTTTGAATGTTCAACCCTTGCATCTTAGTATCATCTAGACTATCTAGTTGTTTGCTCAATTCATGAATCACATGCTTCCATCTTTAAGTTTAATCCTCATCTCACTTATTTTTTCTTTTGTTCGTTTATTTTTCTTGATTTAATTTGTTTGATTTTTAGTACCACTCCTCATGATTATTCTAGCTTAATTGAAGAAACTTATAGATTGAATGTGTTGATTTTTGCTCCTCGTGGATTCGATAACCCATTTACTACGACTACTAGCCTTAATCTTGAGGCTTAGGAGTTTACTTCAGGAATAAACTTGAAAGAAACATAATTCCTTATCAAGTTTTGGCATCATTGCCGGAGAGCAACAATATTATCCATTTAGTTTTAGTTTCCTTATTGAGACTAGACATTTTTACATTTTTTTAAGTTACTCAATCTTGTTCTTCTGTTTGAATTAGTCTTATAAGTGTATAAACTTGCGAAGCCGTGGTCCAACCAACTTAACTCCATTAATAGAGGACATCCAACGTTTAGCAAGAGAGAATACAAGATTAAGAAGGGAAAGAGAAAGGCTTGAGCACTTACAACGCTTAGGCATGGAGAATCCTCACCACATTGGGTGTGAATTATGACTTGATATTTGAGGTGATCGATTGATCAGTATGTCATGATCGATCGATCACCACCGGTGATAAGTGATCGACCGATCAGTTAGGGTGATCAATCGATCACGTCGTATTCCGAAAAATATTTGGAAATTTCCTGTTTTTCCCTTATAAATATCTGAGGGTGAAAACTCTAATCCCCTAGCACGAAAATTGTACTCTGATATCTGCCTCCTTAATAAAAAATACTCTATTTGCTCGTGGACGTAGCCCTAGTGGTGAACCACGTAAAATCTTTGTGTCTTCTCTATTGCGTTTATCAAATCTGCCATTTGTTTCTCTGTTCTTCTCACATCCGTCATCACAAATTGGTATCGGAGCTTGTTTAGTGATCTGTGCAAAATTCATGCAGCCGTTTTTCTTTTGCAGAAAATATGATCGTGCAAAAACAATGCAGATCGAATTCGTGCAGAATCCTGCAGATCGAATTCGTGCAAAATCATTGCAGATTGTTTTTCGTGCAAAATAAGTGCAAATTGTTTTTCGTGCAAAATCAGGGCAGAATCGATTTTTTCAAAATGTGGTGAGAAGATGTCTGGGATAAACGTGAAGATAGATAAGTTTACTGGTAGGAATAGTTTCAGTCTCTGGCAAATCAAGATGCAAGCGCTGTTGAAACGCGAAGGCATATGGGGACCTTTGTCAGGGAAGAAGTCTGAAATATCTACATCTGAATTGGAGGATCTAGAAGAGAAGGCGTACTCAACAATCTTGTTGTGTCTGGCAGATGAAATCATCATCAAGTTCTCTGGTTTTGATACTGCAGCTGGTCTGTGGCTGAAGTTAGAGATTCTGTACATGACAAAGTCTCTAACTAATAAGCTACTTCTGAAACAACGTCTTTTCGGTCTGAGAATGCAGGAAGTTACGAAACTCCAAGACCATCTTGACAGGTTGAATTATATTGTTGGATCTTAGGAATGTCGATGTTAAGGTGGAGGACGAAGATGCGGCGCTGATTCTAGTGGTGTCTTTGCTGAATTCCTTTGAGAACTTTGTTCAATCATTCTTAGAAAGCAAGGATACGGTTAGTAAGGAGGAACTCAGGTAAGCTCTTCATAACAGGGAGTTGCATCATTTTGCATCAGGTTCTAGTACAAATAACCATGCTTCTGGGTTATTTGTCAGTGGTGGTAAGAACTTTGGAAAAAGCAAGAAGTTGAAAGACAAGAAGGCATATCCAAGAGGTCCGAAACCAAATGATGTTTCCAATTATTGCAAGGAGAAATGGCATTGGAAGTCTGATTTCCCTAAGAAGAAGAAGCAATCTGGTTCTGCTGCAGTAGTAGAGAATGAAGCAAAGTCTGAAGATGAGGATATTGCTCTTGTTGTTCATGGACAAACTCATCCTAAGGATGTATGGGTTCTAGATTCAGGGGCGTCCTATTATATGTGTCCGAGGAGGGAGTGGTTCTCAAAATATGAGGAGGTACCTGATGGGAAGATCAAGCTAGCAGATGATCGTGTCTACAAGATCGCTGGCATTGGGATATTTAAGCTCAGGACATATGATGGTAGAATTTGTACACTACATGACGTCAGGCATGTTCCATCAATGGCAAAGAATTTGATCTCGGTTAGTCTTTTGGATAGCAGGGGTTTCAAATATGCAGGTGGAGATGGAGTTCTGAACATCTTCAAGGGTTCATATGTGATTCTGAGAGGTTTCATTCGAGGTACTCTGTATTTGCTGGATGGTTCTACTGCTACAGGTTCAGCAAATGTTGCTTCTCCAGAAATTCGCGAAGAGGATATGAATAAGTTGTGGCATATGAGACTTGGTCATATGGGCGAACGAGAGATGCAGATTCTATCGAAGCAAGATCTTCTCTGTGCTAATAAGACCAAGAGCATAGAGTTCTGCGAACACTGTGTGTTTACGAAGCTACACAAGAAGAGCTTTCCTAAAGCTGTTCACAGAACAAAAGGTACACTTGATTACATCCATTCTGATTGTTGGGGGTCCATCTAGAGTGGAATCTTTGGGAGGCCACAAATATTTTGTGTCAATGATCGATGATTACTCAACGAAAGCTTTGATCATTGTTATGAAGCACAAGAGCGAAGCTTTTAATAGTTTCAGAGATTGGGTCATGTTGGTGGAGAATCAAACTGGGAAGAAGGTCAAGAGGCTTCGTACTGATAATGGTCTGGAATTCTGTTCATCAGTGTTCAATCGGTTTTGCAAGTATACAGGGATTGCTCGACATTTTACAGTCAGGAATACACCACAACAAAATGGTGTAGCAGAGAGAATGAATCAGACATTGCTGGAGAGAGCGAGGTGGATGCTCTCTAATGCTGGTTTAGAGAACATATTTTTGGCTGAAGCAGTTAACACAACTTGTTATCTAATCAATCTTGGACCACATACAAGAATCGAGTGTAGGATTCCTAATGAGGTGTGGTCAGGTAAATATGCTGATTACTCAATTCTAAGGGTATTTAGATGCACAACTTACTATCATGTAGATGAAGGGAAGCTTGAACCAAGAACCAAGAAGGGAGTCCTTGTGGGCTATGGAGATGGTGTCAAAGGATACAAAATTTTGTCTCCTTCTTAGAACAAATTTATACTGAGGAGGAATGTTGTCTTTGATGAGAGTTCTATATTCATGGTTTCAGCTGAGCCCAATCTAGAAGCAGAGGGAGATGACAGAGAGCTGGAGTTGCAGGAAATTCCGTCAGAAAAACGTCCTGCAGGCGATCGATCAATCGCCCATCAGGATCAAACGATCCTATACCTCCGCCAGATGGTGATCGATCGATCACCTGCAGATTCTCAGCCAGAATCGGTTTCTTCAAAAAATCAACGTGCAGAGTCTTTCAAGCGCAATATTGCCAAGGATAGATGAAGAAGAGTTGATGTCAAGCCACCATCGAGGTATCGATTTGAAGATATGGTGGGTTACGCACTGTTTGTTGCAGAAGAAGTAGATACTTATGAGCCATCTTCTTATCTAGAGCCCATGTCGAGTCCTATGTCTGCGAAATGGTCTGCTGCAACGGGAGAGGAGATGGAGTCTCATGGAAGGAATCATACATGGGATATTTTCATACTACCACAAGGGAGAAAGGTTGTTACTTGTAAGTGGGTTTTAAAGATAAAGGATGGACAATCACCAAAAGAGGGAGTCAAGTATAAGGCTCGAGTTGTTGCTAGAGGTTTCAATCAATGAGAAGGGATAGACTACAATGACATTTTCTCACTTGTGGTCAGACACACTTCTATCAGAGTGTTGCTAGCAATAGTAGCACATCAGGACTTAGAGTTAGAGCAACTCGATGTGAAGACTGCTTTCCTTCATGGAGAGTTAGAAGAAGAGATATACATGACTTAGCTGGATGGTTTCCAGATTCCTGGTAAAGAAGATTATGTCTACAAGTTGAAGAAATCATTGTATGGGCTTAAGCAGTCTCTTAGACAGTGGTACAAGAGGTTCAACGGCTATATGGTCAGTTTTGGTTTGGAAAGGAGTCTTTATGACTGTTATGGTTACAAGAACAAGGTGGAGGATGACTCCTACATCTATTTGTTGCTTTATGTATATGACATGTTGATAGCTGCGTAGAAGATGTGTGATGTTTAAAAGCTGAAAGAGCTACTGAGTTCTGAGTTTGAGATGAAGGATTTGGGTGCAGCGAGGAAGATTCTAGGTATGGAGATCTTCAGGTATAGGAAGAAGAAGAAGTTGTTCTTGCCACAGAAAGCCTACATTAAGAAGGTGCTGGCAAGATTCGGTATGCTTTCTGCTAAACCTATTGATACCCCATGTGCAGCGAATTTACATCTCACCATGCAGCTGATATGTCTGAAGAAGACAAGGAGTATATGTCGCAGGTTCCTTATGCTAGCGTTGTAGGAAGTTTGATGTATGCTATGGTCTGTACAAGACCAGATCTGGCACATGCTGTTAGTGTTGTTAGCAGGTTTATGGCTAATCTAGGAAGAGAACATTGGACAGCTGTGAAGAGAATTTTTCGGTACCTTAAGGGTATATCTGATGTTTTTTTTTGTCTATGGAGGCGAGAACCCGAACCTGGTCACAGGTTACTCTGATTTTGAATATGCATGAGATGTGGACAGCAGAAGGTCTATGACTGGTTATGTATTCGCTTTGGGTAGTTTTGTGGTTAGCTACAAGGCAACTCTGCAGTCGACGGTAACTTTGTATACTACATAGGCACAGTATATGGCATTGACAGAAGCTGCTAAGGAAGCAATTTGGTTGAAAGGATTGGTCAGTGATCTTGGTTTACATCATGATCAGGCTACTGTTTACTGCGATAGCGTAAGTGCTATCTGTTTAGCCAAGGATCAGGTTCATCATGAGAGAACCAAGCATATTGATGTGACATATCAATTTCTGAGAGATGAGAAGAGGATTCAAGTGAAGAAGGGAGGAACGATAGATAATCCTGCAAATATGTTCACTAAGCCAATTCCTCACAACAAGTTCAAGAGCTGTCTCGACTTGCTGAACATCTCAAGCTGTTAATCTGGCCCTGGTAAGGGCATCTAGCTCGAAAGAGCATCTGGCCCTGGTGAGGGCATTTGGCTCTGCGGAGTATCTGGTCTGACGGGGCATCTAACATTTGGTTCAACGGAACATCTGAGACAAAGAGAGAGTCTGGTACATCTAGTACGAAGAAGTGCGTCCTGGTACAATCATTTTGGAGGGTTTCAAGTCAAGGTGGAGATTTTTGAAATATGACTTGAAATTTGAGGTGATCGATTGATTTGTATGTCATGATCGATCAATCACCACCGATGATAAGTGATCGATCGATCAGTTAGGATGATCGATCGATCAGTTAGGGTGATCGATCGATCACGTCGTATTCCGAAAAATATTTGGAAATTTCCTGTTTTTTTTCTTATAAATATCTGAGGGTGAAAACCCTAATCTCTTAGCACGAAAATTGTACTCTGATATTTGCCTCCTTAATAAAAAGTACTCTCTTTGCCCATGGATGTAGCCCTAGTGGTGAACCACGTAAAATCTCTGTGTCTTCTCTATTGCGCTTATAAAATCTGCCATATGTTTCTTTGTCTCTTCTCACATCCTTCATAACATTGGGAACCAAGGAAACAATGTTGGTGATAACAATGAAGCTCAAGGGATTGGGGTTCATCATTAAGAACATCTTAGACCACAACCAAGTGCACAAAGGATAGATGCATTTGATGAACCTAACACAAGGAGGATTAGGACAGACATTCAACCTCTCGCGGTGATACCTAATAATTTCGAGATCAAACATAGCCTTATTAATATGGTTCAAAACAACCTGTTCCATGGTCTTTTGACAGATAATCCTCTAGACCACCTTGATGAGTTTGAGAAGCTTTGTAGGATGGTCAAGATAAATGGGGTGAGTGAAGAGGCAATCAAAACGATACTATTTCCTTTCTCATTAGGAGATGTGGCCACTCAATGGGAGAAGAGTATCTCCTCGGAGTTAGTATCCACATGAGCTCAAGTGGAAAGAGAGTTTGTCACTAAATTCTTCCCCAAACAAAGGACCGCTAAGATAAGGAGCGACATCACAAGCTTCAAGCAAGGTGGCAACGAAGCATTCCATGAAGCTCGAGAAAGGTTGAATTCTTACATTATATCTTGCCCACATCATGGGGTCGCTAAGGACGCCTTGTTGGGAATTTTCCACCGTGGATGCTTGGTAAAACGTAGGAACTCACTAGACACAACTAGTCGGGGTAGTTTCGCAAATCTTAGCGTTGAAGAAGGTGAAGCTTTGATTGAAAACCTCGCCCAAAGCAATCAAAGTTATGGGAGCGACTATGATAGGAACTCCCGTGAAGAATTAAGGTTCAAAGAGCTTAACGACAAGAGAGATAAGCTCACAAGGTTGAACCAAAGATCCGTAAATGTTGTGGATCAATTGGAATGTGGTAAAGGATATGGCGATGAGGATGATCAAGAGGATCAAGAAGATTTGTGCTACACGCAAGGGGGATATTATCCTAGATCTTACTATCCGTCCTTCATGCCATGGAACAACAATCTCCCATACCGAAATCCAAATGTTGATAACACCCAACACCAAAGCAACTTTCCGTCCAAAGGATAATTCAAGTCTCAACAAATCCCTCAAACTCATCTCCTCAAGACGATGAGACTAGGATTTTTTGAAGCAAATTTTGGAAGGGCAAGGGAAAGTTAATGCTAAGATTTATGATGGATTGTGTGATTTAAAGTCTAAGTTTAAGCATCTCTCGGCACATGTTAAAACCTTAGACAACCAAATAGCCGAAGTAGCATCTTTTCCAAGGAGTCATGGCAAAGGCATACTATCGTGTAAGCCTGAGGGTAATCCAAAAGTACTCTGTAGTGCAATCACTCTACGAAGTGGGAAAGAACTTCCACCAAGAGAAGCTAGTTTGGAGAGGGTTGTTAGGAAAAAAAAAGAAGTTGATTCGGTTGTACCAAAGGAGTAACTTGGTAGTGAGGAGAACAAACCCATTGTGATTGATGATGAGGAGGTAGTACAAGAAGAGATTCTAGAGAAACGCAAGAAGAATGTGACCTTTGCTCCACAACCATATGAACCTTAACTTCCGTTTCTCTTGAGATTCAAGAAGCAACTTTTAGAGAAAGAACGGGAGAAACTCAAGCACATCTTGGGACGAGCTCAAATAACTCTACTGGTCTTGGATTTAATTATTCATTTCCCACTTGTTAGCAAGTTCATCAAGGATGTCATGGCGAAGAGAATTGCTTATGAGGAGTCAAGAATGGTAGTTACTCACGAGTGTAGCACCATCATCCAAAATTATCCTCTTGAAAAGATGAATGATCCCAGTAGTTTCACATTGCCTTATTCATTGGGATTATTGAGGTTTGGAAGATGTTTGGTTGACTTAGGAGCGAGTGTAAGCTTAATATCAATGTCGATTTCTCAATGGATCGGTCTCACCAATTACAACAAGACCAAGATCGCACTGATTCTAGCAGATAGGTCTATTAGATATCCGGTTGGGGTTCTTGAAAATATTAAATTGGTCGTGGGAAATAGCGAAGTCCCAACTGATTTCATAGTATTAGAAATGGAATAAGAGTCAACGGACCCAATAATATTGGGAAGTCCTTTCCTTTCTACGATAGGAGCAGTTATCAACGTAAGGAAGGGCTTAATCGATATTCACTTGGGAGATATGAAGCTAACTTTCACCATAACCAAGGCTCTAAAGAAACTAACAATAGATGGACAAGTGTTTTACTATGACTTGTTTGATGAAATGGCAGATGAACTCCTTGAAGAACTAAACGCCTAAGACGCGCTTCAAGTAGCTCTTACTATTCCAAGGGAGGAAAGAGTCAACGAGAATGAGTATGCAAGTGGTTATGAAAGGATGTTGGATTCCCACAAGCCCATATTTACGAACACTTGCACTTTGGAATTGGTTGAGGATGAGGAAATCGAAGTGGATAAGGTCAAGAATGTCATCAAAGAAAAACAACAAGTGGAGGATGATTGGACCAAACTCAAGGCACCTAAGGTGGAACTTAAAACTCTCCCCTCTAGGCTAAGGTGCACATTTCTTGGAATAAATTCTACTTACCCAGTGATAATTAGTGATGAATTACTTGATGATGAAGTGGATTTACTTCTAGGAGAGTTAAGAAAATATAGAATAGCTATAGGATACTCTCTTGATGATATAAGAGGCATCTCTCCTTCTCTTTACATGCATAAGATTTACTTAAAAGATGAATCAAAATCCTCGATTAAACACTAAAGCAGGCTAAATCCCAATCTAAAAATAGGTTGTTAAAAAGGAAATCTTGAAGCTACTAGGATCGGGAATGATTTATCCTATCTCCGATAGTACTTAGATATCTCCGGTCCATGTAGTTCCCAAAAAAGGAGGTATGACCGTAGTAAAGAATGATAGGAATAAGTTAGTCTCCACTAGATTGATCACCGGGCATAGGATGTGTGTCGACTATAGAAAATTAAATTCAAACACTAGAAAAGATCACTTTCCTTTGCCTTTAATTGATCAAATGCTTGAACGGTTAGCTAATCACTCATTTTATTGCTTCTTGGATGGGTATTCGGGTTTCTTCCAAATCCCAATATAGAAAAAAGACGCCTTTTACATGCCATTACGGTACCTTTGCTTATCGAATGATGCCGTTTGGGCTATGTAATGCACAGGGTACATTCCATAAAAGTCATAAATATAGGTGATACACTTATAGGTGTATGATGTCCATCTTTTCGGATTTGATTGAGGATATTATGGAGGTTTTCATGGATGACTTATCGGTCCATAAATCCTCTTTTGGTGATTGTTTGTCTAATTTGTGTAGGGTATTAAAACGTTGCGAAGAGACAAACCTCGTCTTCAATTGGGAAAAGTGTCACTTCATGGTGAGGGATGGTATTGTACTTGGACATCGGATTTTTAGCATGGGTATTGAAGTGGATAAAGCTAAGATAGATGTCATGGTCAAACTTGAGCCACCCAACATGGTTAAGGGGATAAGAAGCTTTCTTGGACACACGGGTTTCTATAGGAGATTTATCAAGGACTTTTCTCAAATAGCAAGACCTCTAACAAAGCTCTTAGGCAAGGATGTGCCCTTTGAGTTTGATGAAGATTCTATGAAGGCATTCAAGAGGATCAGAGAAGCCTAGATATCGGCTCCAATAGTTCAAGCTCCAAATTGGGAATTGCCTATTGAGATTATGTTTGATGCGAGTGACTTTGCGGTTGGAGCGCTTTTAGGACAAAGGGTGGACAAAAAGCTCCATGCAATCTACTATGCGAGCAAAACTTTGGATGAAACTCAAATAAAGTATACCACAACGGAGAAAGAGCTTCTTGCTATAGTCTTTGCGTTTGAAAAGTTTTTCTCCTATATAGTAGGCTCTAAGGTGATTGTCTACACGGATCATGCAACTCTAAGATATCTTTTGGCTAAGAAGGATGCAAAACTAATATTGTTGAGATGGATCCCCCTTTTCCAATTATTTGACTTAGAGATCAAGGACAAGAAAGGGATAGAGAATGGTGTTGCGAATCACTTGTCAAGAATGAAAATAGATGAATGCTTGCAAATTAATGACCCTTTGCCTGAAGAGCAAATCAATGCCATTGACTCCTTCGTTGAGGAGAATTTTGCGTACACATGCATCAACAAGATTAAGTCGCTTGAGGAAAAAACGCCTTGGTATGTGGATTTTGTAAATTATCTTGCTAGTGGGATTGAGCCACTGAGTTTGAAAAGCTACGAAAAGAAGAAATTCTATAAAGATGTTCAACATTACTCTTGGGATGAACCATTTTTGTACAAAAATAGGAAAGATGGTCTCTTTCGAAGATGCATACCGGAGGGAGAGGTCGAAGACATCCTTTTTCATTGCCATGGATCAAGTTCTGGAGGACATTTCACGACTTTTAAAATGGTTCAAAAAGTTCTCTAAACGGGCTTTTGGTGGCCGTTGTTATTCAAGGATGCTCATGGATTCGTTTCTAAATGTGATCCATGCCAAAGGAAGCGCAACATTAGTAAGCGAAACAAAATGCCTCAGAATCCGATCTTTGAAGTAAAATTATTTGACGTTTTGGAGAATTGACTTTATGTGATCGTTCCCTTCTTCATACGGGAACCAATACATATTGGTTGCGGTCGAGTATGTCTCTAAGTGGGTCGAAGCAATCGCTAGTCCAACCAATGATGCTAAAGTGGTGATCAAGCTCTTCAAGTCTATTATCTTCCCTCGATTTGTGTGCCTAGAGTTGTCATAAGCGATGAAGGATCTCATTTCATCAACAAGGTATTTGAGAGTTTGCTAAAGAATAATGGAGTAAAGCACAAGGTCACTACTCCATACCATCCTCAAACCCCAAGCCAAGTAGAAGTCTCAAACGACAAATCAATGCCATTTTAGAAAAAACGGGTGGGAAGACAAAAAAGGATTGGGCGATGAAGCTAGATGATGCATTACGGGCTTACCGTACCGCATTTAAGACATCAATAGGTACAACCCCATTCAACTTTCTCTATAGTAAAGCTTGCGATCTCCCAGTTGAGTTAGAATGCAAAGCTTTTTGGGCTACAAAGATGTTAAATTTTGATATCAAGACCGCTTCGGAGAAACGTCTAATTCAATTAGAGGAGCTTGATGATTTGAGAATAGATGCTTATGAGAGTTCAAAGATCTACAAAGAATGGACTAAGGCTTTTCATGACAAAAAGCTAATCAAGACAAACTTCAAGGAAGGCGATCAAGTGTTACTTTTCAATTCTTGAGTGAAGCTATTTCCTCGGAAATTAAAGTCATGGTTGTCGGGTCCATTTAAAATCAAGGAAATTCGACCCTATGGTGTCATTGTCCTTTGGAACAAGGATGGGGGAGATTTCACAGTTAACGGCCGGAGGTGTAAACCTTATCTAGTTGACACCCCGATTGAAGAAGCCAACACGGTTCCTCTTTCAGATCTCGAAATCGCCTAAGCTTTAACAACGTCAATCTTAGTGACGATAAAAAAGTGCGATTGGAAGGCATTCCCATGGTATCCTTGTACATATTCTACTCTATATCCTACCTTAAATAAAGATCTTGGGTGGTTTTTGGTGTGTTCTTGCCGCTAGGTGCAAAATTTTTTGATGAAAAGCTTGAAACTTGTAAGCTGGCGACCAAAACACCATTCCTGGCGATCTACAAGTCAGACTTGGCGGTTCGCTCGCCTATTCCCAGACCGCCAGGATGGCAGATCAACAAGGCAGAAAGCTGGCGGGCAAATTCGAGGAGTTGGCGGTCCACGCGCACTGCTCAGACCGCCAGTAACCTCCAGAGAAAGCTGGCGGTCAGCATACCATTTCTGGCGGCCCGCACGCTCCCTTCTAGACCGCCAGCTACGACAGATAAGTGGGTTTTTATGAAAAACTCGATTTAGTGGGGGCAATTTTGCAAATTAAAACTTTTCAAACTAAAAACAACATTTCTAACCCCCCCAACGAAAATCTCTCTCTTTTCTCCATCCCTCTCTCTCTCTCTCTCTCTCTCTCTCTCTCTCTCCCTTTCTCTCTTTCTCTCTCTCTCGTTTTCTCCATTGAAGAGAAAATGAAGCTCACAACTTTCTCTCTCAATTTTCCACCAAAATCTTCCAAATATTTTGCAACAATCTCGTTTTTTAGCTTTCTAGAGTAATTCCTGCCCATTTTCATCACTCTTGCTCCATTCCTTCTCCAACAAGGTAAATTCTCAAATCTCTCTCTTTGAGCCAAATAGTTGAATTTCATATTTTTGATGATTTGGTTGTTTCTAGTGGTTGGTTATGATCATATATAGTTGGGTTACTTTTTTTTTATTCTAGAACAACCTAAGTTATTTTGTGAATTGCTTGATTTTAAAAATTCAGAACTTAGGGCTCTTTGGAAGTTTGAGAAATTTTGAGAGTGAGAGAAATTTGGGGATTATGGTTTCTATGAGTTATTGAGGTACTAAGATATTTGTTTGCAAAAGACTACTAAAGGTTATGGCCAATTTATTGTGATTTGAAATTTCAAGAGAGTTATGATGTTTAGCAATTGCTAAAATCCTTTTGTATGACTTTAGTTGATGTTCTGTGTTTAAGAATGTGGTTAAGGGTTGTAATTAAGATCATCTCTGTGTGTAGTTACATTGTTTAAATGAGTTATGTTGATATGGTGGTTTGTAATGATTTGCGCAAAGGCACATTAATGTCGACAAGCATTCATGAGCTATATTATCAACTAACTTAACTAAACTCTACACACTTGTAGGAACAATGACAAAAACAAATGATACTACCACTAGGGGCTCTGAAAATCCAAGAAAATCTATGGAAGGCACACGCTCAACGGTTCGTTCAAAGAAAGAAAAAGGCAAAGACATTGCTCAACCATTCGAACTGGTTGAAGAGCGGGAAAATGTGGAAGTGGAAGAGGACATTCCACCATTGCAAAGAAGGAAGCCATCCGCAACGCCATCTGCATCTTCCAAAGTGGCAAAACCGAAGCCACAAAAGAAACCAACCGCCAAACAATATTTCGATGTTTTGATAAAGAAAAAATGGGTTCCAACATGTTGGGCCGATAAAGAAACTTTTGAGACGCTTGAAATTTACGTAGACATCTACCTTATAGTCTCCAACATGAACATGGAACACTTCTTCTTTCTTAACGAGTCAGGATGTCAAAAGCTTACTTGCGAGTTCCTCTCCACATTGCAATACAAGAATGTGGAGGGAAAGTTTAAATTCAAAGTTGGTGGAACTCATTGCAATTGAACAACGGATGGACTTAGTACTTCTTTTGGATTTCCTAGAGGCGATAAACACAAGATACCGAAGATTACAAACAAGGATAAGGCGGTGTTGACCAAGATGGGAAAAGGAGAATATAAGCCGGGGTTAAAGGCGTCGAAGATTTGACACCTGACAATAAGATATATGCAAAAAGATCTTGCAAACACTTTCTATGCAAGAAGAGAATCGAGGAAGTTGAACAAAGACTAGATGCACTTTCTCTCAAGGGGAATAATGCCCCTTCTCTTAGAAATAGTATATATCGAAGAGCGCCATCATAGAGTTGACCTCGCGGGAATTTTGCTGTCACACTTTTTGGAAGTTTGAGAACGCTATACACCACAAAAGATAGCAATTCTCAATTGATGATTGGTGGTATAGTCACGAAAATCTTGAAGGAATTCAACGAGAAAAACGAGATAATCTTAATCTTCCCTTCCCTCGAAGAACCTATCTCAACAATCAACATCGCCTTGTCATCCTCACAGTTTTTAGGAGTAGTTGATTCCCATTACACATACATCATGAATTATGAGAGGAGATTCCTTTTTCCCAACTAGACGGAAAAAATACTAGCCAACCGCAACAACATCTCCTTTCGGCCGCAACATGGCTTCTATGACCCCAACACCCACACTTCTTCTATATGGACTTCGAGAGTTAAGGGTAAAGCTCCACAAGTGGAGGAGAAAAATGAAGAAGAAGAGCATGATGTTGAGGTTTGTGAGAGGAGAGAGGAAGAGCCAAGGGAACGGGAACAAGGAGAAAGCTCAAACGTGAATGATAAAGAGATTTATGGTAGCCACCGCTATCACTTCGACCCTTACGATGGACCATTGACTTCGAAAGGAATGGTATACACTCCTGAGAAGCTAAAGCCGATGCAAAGGTGGAACAAATGGTAAGATAGAACAACCCACAAGCTTGCCAAGGTGATCAAAGGTTTGAAGGGACAAGTGAAATCCCTCGTAAATCAAGTGAAGGTTCTTACCAACAAGCTCTCGGGAGAAGGATCCTCAAAGACACAACGAGAGGACGAAGTCGAAGGAATGGAGGTCGATCAAGAAGAATAAAGGCACTCTTTCAGAGGTACCTTGAACGCTCTAACCATTTATGAGCCATCAAGAAACTCCTCCTATGAACCAAAGAGACAACGTAGAAGGAAAAAGTCTCCCACACCAACTTCAAGCAACGACTCTTACTCACTCAACACGGAGGACTACTCTGGTTTCTCACCATTTTGATCCAAGGTACCAAATTCTCACCGTTGTAAATACCATCCCTCTTTTGACTTTCGTATGATTGTGGTTGTTGGTCTTTTTCATCGGATTTTCTTCATTCACTGAGACGGTGTTGAATAAGTCTGTGGGAGGAGAATTGGTTGCTAATGCTCTCTTTAGTTGTTTTGTCTTGTTTTGATTTTTTTGAGTCCCATGTAGCACAAGTTGCATTGTTAATAGCTAAGGCATAGAAAAACAAAAAAAAATTGAAAATTTTTGAAAAAGAGAAAAAGAAAGCATATAGTTGCATTTTACATACTTTCGTTCTTAGGATTGAGTCTTAGAAACATATAGGATTCATTCGCATATTGCATAGAGGAAAAATGATTAGATTGCCTTGTAAGTGGCCAATGCTTAGGGAACCAATCAAAACCCTTGTTCGATTTGTCATGTAGCTTGAGCCGATCGAAAAAATGGAAAATCCATATCTAGAAGTCCCCCTTTCGAAAGCACCTACCTTAGCAAAACTATCTTAATAATTCACCTTGACTCTATCTTAACTTGGAATTAATCATGACTTAATTTTTCTCGTTATGGGCTTGAAACTAATCTCATGGTATTAAATGTTATACTCGGGTTTTCTTCTCCATTTCTACCAGCTTTGGCTAACCCGAGTAGCCGTCTTTATTGTTAAGACAGTTCCTCACCTTAACTTTTCTCGTTTCTTTCAAACCATTCATTTGTTGCTTTAGAGAGGTCATTTTTCTACAATGTCTCATGTGCAAAATCTTGTAAGTATTGGGAACGACAATGATTCATCTTCGAGCTTGCCTTTCCTTTCTAAAAGCTAAGAGACTAGGTAGATTAGGAAGGGAATGAGAAATAAGAAATGGTGGGATTATTGGTCTGAAAAAATTGAGATCAAAGGGTTAAGAAAAGAGAAATGCAAAAGGAAGATTGGTTTTGTTCTTAAAATGAAAGAGGCTTGAGATAGAAAAAGTTTAAAGGAAAAGCTCTAGTGTTTTTAAAGAAAGAAGTTCCACTAGTTAAGATAAGAAAAAGAGAAAACAAGTGTTAGAAATGATAGTGGAATAAGCCAAAGGTTATAGAGATCTAAGAAATAAAAGAGTATCTCAAGGCTCTAAGTAAAGATAAAAAAAAAAATTTGGTTGGTGTTATTAAAGAAATATTTGCTCAAAAAGGAGTATTTGAGAGTGGTGTGAGATGGGAAAACATGAAATCCATTTTAGATCATAGAGTTTAAAATTTGAATGTTTGGGTAGAATGAATGGAAGGTTGACATTGTAGACATCAATTGATCTCTTTCTTCCTTGCTTTTGCATAATGTTCAACATTTCTTGCTTTCTTTGAGTGTGAAGCAAAAATAAAAATGTTATCCATCTCTTGTCACCTTAAAAGCCATTTTTCCTTACCGAGCCGATTGATATCGATTTCTTGCCCATAATGAGAACCACGCTAATTCAAAATTCTAATGAATGTTAAAGAGTCAAATGTGTTTTGGTGGAAGGGGTTTGCTTAGGTCTCGGAGCTTAAAGTAGATTGGGGATTGGAAAGACTATGGCGAAGTATAAAAGATTAGAATCGACTCTCGCTATATGCTACATCTCTCTAAGGATCTTGTTTCGGCATCCTTTGTATAACCATTAGGCTATGAGTTACTCACCTCCCAACCTCTTTCCCGAGCTTAGATTCTTGTTCGTTTGCTTGAGGACAAGCAAGGTTCTAGTCCACGAGAGTTGATATTTATACATTTCGTATGTTTTTAGCTTAGAGTTTTGTTAGGTTTCCTATTCGTTTTTTGAATTTTTAGATCATTTCAAGTTAGTTTTCGAGTCATAAGTAGTTAGTATCACTTAGACATCTTCAGATGCATTTTGTACATTCTTCTCTTCTTTTCTACCCTATTTCAGGTCACGCGGATCAAATTGGACGACTAGTGATCTTTGTGATCCATGGATTGAGTAGATTAGATTAGATCTAGGTGCTTATTAGGATCCTAAGGGTTTAATAGTATTAGACTCACATGATTAAGGAGTATTTAATGCTAGATTTGAATTGATCAATCAAAATCTAGATCATAGAAATTTCGCACCCGGAAGGTGTTCGATGAAATTCCCAAGATAACCTTATGATTGCTATTTAATCTTAGCCTATGGGAATAGTTGTATAAGTTGTGTAGTAGATGTTTTCGCTTGTATTTAATGACTAATGATCCCTAAATTGCCATCGGGAGATTGGTCCAATTTTAGATCATTAGATGGATTAATTTCATGGTAATGAGTTAATTGATTGTTGCTGTATCCTTGAATGGTGTGTTTGAATATTCAGCCCTTGCATCTTAGTATCATCTAGACTATCTAGTTGTTTGCTCAATTCATGAATCACATGCTTCCACCTTTAAGTTTAATCCCCATCTCACTTCTTGTTTCTTGTGTTCGTTTATTTTTCTTGCTTTGATTTGCTTGATTTCCAATACCACTCCTCATGATTAGTCTAGTTTAATTGAAGAAACTAATAGATTGAATGTGTTTATTTTTGCTCCTCGTGGATTCGATAACCCATTTACTATGACTATTGACCTTAATCTTGAGGTTTAGGAGTTTACTTCGGAAATAAACTTGAAAGAAACAAAATTCCTTATCAATGACTAAAGTTCATTTTTTAATTTGTTTTATAAATTATTTTAATAAGTTTTTATTAGTTTTTTAAACTTTTTTTTATCACTTTATGAATTTTATTTATTTTTGTAACAAATTTTATTTGGAAAATATTAATGTTATATTAGAATTATTTAAAAAATTATGGATTTGTTTTAAATTTGAAAAATATTATATTTAAATTTTACTGAAAATGATGATTTTAAATTGTGTTGGTTCATAATTTTGATAATGATTATGTGAAAAATATTCTATTATTTTAGGATATATGTTGGAATATGTGAAAGAGTAATTAGAGTTAATAATATTTTTTGATTACTTAAATTTCTTTTAGTTTAATAAATATATTGGATAAACTTAATAAAAGTTCTGTTCAGTTAAAAAAAACACACATAAAAAGATCTATTTACTTCAGTTTTAGTAAGATAGATATGTTAAAAATTTTACTTTTTGTATAATATTAAATATTTTTCAAAATTTTATCCCGTTTTAATGGTGAATGATAATTTATTTAAATAAAAAATAAAAAAATATAAACAGTTAACTTACCTATTTAATATATTTTTCATATTTAATTCATATAATAATTTTTTTTAATATAATATAGAATATAATTGTGAAATTTATTTTAACTTAGAATTTCTATTTTATATAATAAAATTTTAGTTAATATTAATTTTTAACAATATTATATTACTAATTACGAAATTAATTATTATATTGTTTAATAAAAATATTTAAAATTTTTAATAAAATTTTGTTAGATTTTTTCTCAACAGATTTTTTATAACTAATAATAAAATTTAAAAAGTTTAAATTTATTTATTATTAGTATCCTTATTGATTACTAAGCTTTCTGAAAATAATTTTTATTTAATTGATTAATATAAATAATCAAATATGTCATATGTAATTAATTAAATCTTTCCTACTATGACTTGTCAATAGTAGATAAAAACAGTGACTCTATTTGAATAGAATATATATTTTAAAAACTATAATAACTTATTTCAAAAATGATAATTGATTTAACTTTTCTTCTATTAGTATACACAATAAATAATATAGGGTGATTGATGTTTTCTTGTAAAGATTTTAACTTTTCTTACAACTTTTAATGCTTATATTTTTCCAATCATACTTAAACACTTTGGAAATCCTTAAAGTTCTCTTCAAATTTCTAACAACATATTTTCTAGTTTTCTTTTTGTTGCGTTGTTTTTTTTCTAAATAAATTGCATCCACTAATCACCAAAAAAGCAATATATAAGAAACTAAAACCCTTTTTTAGCAGTTGTTTTACCCTTTTACTCCCTTTTTCTTAATGTCTTCTTTCTTTGCTTAAATATGATACAAAGTTTGTTGCAGCCAATAAAGCATTTTATGAAATACAGAACATATAGACTCTGATTCTAAAGCCCTTTTTGCCAGAAGATCTGCACAAGCATTACTTTCTCGATTAAGTTGTGCTAGATAACAGCCTGGTAGACGTTTTATCCACCATCTTATGTCGATTAAAACATTAGCTATTTTAGTATTCTCCTCTGCATCATTGATGATATTCACGAGCTTTGTAATGTCTACTTCAAACCAAATATAGCTATATCTATAAGCCCAAATTAGTTGGAAAAGATATAAGAAAACTATAGCTTCTGCTTACAGCGCCGTATTAGTTGGTCTGAGTTTAGCTATTCCAGAGCGAACATGTGTTCCATTTTCGTCTTGCAAAATCCAACCAACCCATGTGTCCATCCCATTTCCTTTGTGACTTGCATCGAAGTTTCATTTTAACCAACCTGACATTGGTGGCTTCCATTAGTTCACACGTTGCTGCGAATCCGATCTGAAGCATTCTCAGCTCGATTGCAAACCATTCTCCTAAAACATCACAAACTCGATTTTCTGTAACACTTGGGTGCACCAAACTTTTGTTAAATGTGAAATCATCCCGTGACTTTCAAATAAACCAGCATATCCAGAACGGTAAGTATTTCACTTCTACGGAACTCTGTATATTGTATTCAATCCAAAGTAGAGTGTCAATGTTTTGTTCCAAACATTCTGACGGCATATCAAATTGCCTAAATGAAGTACACCTCCATATTGCTTGAGCTTGAGAACATTGAAACATCATGTGATTGATAGTTTCATCCTCAAGATAATATCGTTGACAAGTAGGAGGAATCTTAACCTGTCTAGAACACAACCTCTCATTTGTTAGTAACGCATTAGAGAAGGCTCTTTAAAAGAAATGTTTTAGCTTTGGTTGAATATTAAGTCCCAAAATCTTCATCTTTAGCTCATGTGATCCATGAGGTGGTTCCCATGCGTCATATGTGTTCCTCAAGTGCTTAGAAAACTAGTAACCAGATTTAACATAACACCGCCCAATTTTTGTCAGATGCCATTCAAGAGTATCATGTGTGGCATATCGTGATAAGATAATGTTATTCACTTGGTTTGCATCAGTAGAAGTTAGATAGTGTTGCAACTTAAATTGGTCCCATTCTCTACAACCTTCTTTGAAGAGGTTAAACACTTTCAATTATGGATCATGGTTGCCTAGATTATGACATTTGCGAGGAGGTGAGTCGTTGATCTAGTTATCTGGCCATACTGATATCGTTTTATCATCCCCAATTATGTATCTTAAACTACTCTTTAGAAGTGCTTAACCCACCTTAACCCACCTGAAGCGATTTTCAAACAAAAGAACAATTAACTTTTGCATGTTGTGTCAATGAACCTTTGATTGTGGTGATTTCGGCACCTGTATAAACGACTTAGTAAGGTTGAAGGTTTGTTAAGAACTCGCCAAACTTGTTTTGCCAATAGAACACTATTAAAATGTTGAAGATCACGAAACCCAATCCACCCTCATTCTTTGCTATTACCATTCTTTTCCAATCAACCCATACTTCCTCTTTCCATTATCATGACCCCACTAGAATTATGTCAAAACGCTATTGATCTCATCAAAAATCGTTTTAGGTATGAGAAAACAATTCATCGTGTAGATTAGCATGGTTGAGCTACTGTTTTGACTAATATCTCCTTTCCCGCAGGTAATATAAATTTGTTGTACCATCCAATTATTTTCTTTTTGACCTTCTCCACTACATCATTGAAAAAATCAGTTTTATTTCTTCCAAAAACAATCCCAAATACTTGCTACCTCCTCCAACCTTATAGATACCCATGATATCTTGAAGTTTTCTTCTCCTTGGTTCTATGATTCGCAGTCCAAATATAATCGAGGATTTCGCTAAGTTCACATTTTGACATGATATTGTTTCATATGTCTTCATTATAGTTGCGACCTATTTATAGTCCCGTTCATCCGCTCGGTAGAAGAATAAAGAACCATATGCGAATAATAAATGAGAAACTGAAAGGTAGTGACGAGCAAGCTTCATACCTTGGAACCATTGGCAACGTTCTGAACTATCAAGCATTTGGCCCAACACTTCAACACAAAGGATATAGAAATAAGGAGATAAAGGATCGCCTTGGCGGATACCTCGCGTGGGTTAAACATTTCCATACACCTAGCCATTAATGATGATCGCGTGACTCACTATTGTAACACATACCATCACCCACTTGATCCATTGTTCATAAACCCCATCTTTATCATTGTCTTCTCCAGAAAAAATTCACTCAACTATGTCATAAGCTTTACTTATGTCAGTTTTAATTCCTAAATATCCCTTGGCACAATCCTTTTTTTATTTCATAGCGTGAAGTAGTTCATGCACAATGAGAACATTATCGGTGTTGTTTTTGCCATGAAAAATGCATCATGTGAATATGATATCAATATGTTTAGGCAGTTCTTCAATAGTAACAAGGATCTTTGATATTATCTTATAGCTTACGATGCATACGCTAATGGGACAATATTCTGCCATCTTTTGTGTCGAAATTACCTTAAGAAGTAAGACATATGTTAGTATGATTTATGCCCCCCGACCATCATTGATGTTTAATAGAAAACCCTAACCATTAAACATACATCACTCCCAGTCTCATCCCAATACTATTTAAAGAAAGCAGCCGTAAAATCATTTGTGCTTGGTGCACGATATGGTCCAATTAAAAACAGAGCATATTTAATCTTCTCATCTGTAACTTTTGAAGTCAATTTCATATTAATAGCATGTGTGACCTTTTCTTGAATCCCACTATATAGTTCCTCGGCATCACTCTGATTTGTTGTAGTAAATATATTGCAAAAGTATTACTCAACCACTTTGCCAATAACCTCATCTTTTTCGTGGATTATACCGAAGTCCTCTTCAACTTTTTAATGTTGTTTCTCCTTCTTCTTGCTCTTGTTTTACCATGGAAATACTTTGTATTTCGGTCACCCGTCTTTAACCACATATTGAAATTTTTTGTTTTCTAGAACTGCTCCTCTTCAAAGTTCGCTTGCGATAAATCTTTGCGCAGCTGACGGATATGTGTACTTGAGCTTCTACTATCTGTAAGAGCCTTTTCCAATCTTTCTCGAGCAATAGCTATCATCTCCTCTGAGTTATGCTTATTTTTTCTCCTCCAACGAGCTATATAGCTTCGACATTTTGTGAGTTTATTTCTCAAAGATTGATCCTCACCTATGAGAGCCCATTTTGTTTTAACTAGATATACAAAGTCGTCTTGGAAAAGAGAGATTTATTGTATCTAAATTTCCCTCTGCAGGTGACTGCTTCATAGTCAATATTGATAAGCATTGGCCGATGATCATATTCTATAACAGCAAGGTAACAATTTTCTGATGCTGAATATCATGATAGCAATTCATGATTACCTAATACTCGATCCATGCAACATTCTACCACTTCATTACCTCGTTTACATCCCAGCTGGAAGTATTCCCAGAAGAACGAAGAGTTGACATGCCACAATTATCAACCATTAATTGAAAATCGTTAACACTATTGTTTGTGCGCATTCTGCCACCCCTTTTTCTAATTGACTAAGGATTTCGTTAAAATCTCAACACATTAGCAATGGACCAACTCTGGTAATTACAATTCTCTGTAACTTTTCCCATAAATGATTTCGTAAGGATGAATTTGAGTTTCCATAGACTCAAGACAAGTAGAACTTAAAATATTTATATTCACCATAAAGATCTACAGGTCCTGGATCACTAGATATACAAGTTATAGAGACATGATTCTTCCAACACACTACTAGACCACCACTGAAACCTTGAGCCTCCATCAAACACATATCATCATACCCTAGAGAAACACATTTATCCCTTACATAATCATTTTTCTGTTTAGTCTCCACTATGAACAAGAACTTTGGAAGATACAACCGTTGTATCTCTTGTAGACATCGAATTGTGAGGCGTTTTCCCAAACTCTGACAGTTCCATACCTCAACTCTCACTGGAAAGGTGGTGGTATCGGGCCCATCACACCTCGGTCTTATGCAATTTCTTTTGATGAAGTTGCATCCTGAGTTTTGTAATTATATTGGAGCCTCCC
Source organism: Anastatica hierochuntica (assembly GCA_900406275.1). NCBI lineage: Eukaryota > Viridiplantae > Streptophyta > Magnoliopsida > Brassicales > Brassicaceae > Anastatica > Anastatica hierochuntica. Next base: position 29,434 of record OVAN01001636.1, read on the forward strand.
TAGAGCATTGAGACCACCCGATCCTTCAATATTGGGGATAATAACTTTATCCACTGGGGAAAACGTCACTCGAGCCTTCTTCGTTGTAGCAGCATTAGGAACAACATGAGTGTATGTGTTGCCTCAGAATCCATATAAGGTGTGTCAAATACGTGTAATTCACATCATCTTCAGTTACAAAATCCTTGTATTTGGAGTACATGTCTTCAGCAGTGATAACATCATTATTTTACCACTTTTCCTTTAGATTTTAGTATGTTTTATTGGTGTTTTTGTGCAATTCTCAACAATTAGAAGTATTTTTCTTCTATTTATGGTATCTCAAGTCATTTCAGGTCAACCAATGATATTTAGAGCTTCATGGAGGTAATTGGACCAAAGTCAGTTTCTGGAGAGTTTCCAAACATCAGAATTATCATTCGAGATGAAGGTCTTTCCCTCAATGGATTTTGATGAAATTTAGATGAGAGCTAGAGAATTGAATTAGCTTTCATATCAAGGTGGTATCGTATCATTTGGAGCAATGGAAAAATATTTGCACTAGCTTTACTGAAGACTGGTCCAGCTGTCTCGCAGATGAAGGATGCGTAGAAAGACCAAAATAAAAGGAAAACCATTTGGGTTTCGAACCAGAAATTCTCCAGACTTAAATGGATCTATTCCAAGACTTTTTATGCCCAATAACTCAACTCAAGAACTCTTTACATGAAGCCCAACATTTAGAGGGCTTAAAGGCCCGATTTTACACTTTTGACCTAATGAGGAAATGCACTATAAGTAGTTGCTTTTAGCTTTTTTTTTGGAGCGAGTTGTTTAGGTTTTGGATCGAATAAGTGCCGAAGGAGGAAGAGATGACACCCTTTGGGGTCTTGCCCCTTGTAGCCTTTAAGGATCCATCTCATCTCAATACATTCGTATTTCTTTCATCATTCGGTTTTATTTATCCTTCTCCTTTTGATTTGATATGAATGCTTGCTGTCATGATTGATTTCGTGTTAACATGTTTTTAATCTATTAGTTTGCATGTTAGACAATAGATTACAAGGAGTCAATGGGTTTACTTGAATAGGATTACTAGTCGATTAGGTTTTATCAATAACGTTATCACCTTTACTCATTCGTTAAAGCTATTCTCCTACGACAGATGGTACGAGAATAGATCTATAGCGGTATCCATTCCAAAAGCTTGACTTATCGCTGGATCTAGTATTTGGTGAGTCTTTCTAAGTAGGCTTCGAAAGTAGATCGACTTTAGAATTGTGAACAATTAGTCTTTGTCGTTTTTATGCGTGTTTATTATTTTAAGGTCATTCGAAAGTGTAGGTCCTTTTGATATTAAGCATAGAATCCCGAACCTCGAAAGTGGATAGGATTTACTTTAGTGGTTGTGTTCTATACCGGAATCTTATGCCTTGATAACACTATAATTTTCCATTTTAAGTTGGCTTTTTACGTATTTATTTGCAGGTTTTAATGCTTTTTCGACCTCTAGAGGTAGTTTTCTCTTATATGTGATTTTAGGGACTAATCAATTTAAATCATCAAAAAGGATGGAAAAACGTGCTAATTGGACCTCATTCATATTACTAAGCAAGTTTCATTGACAGATCATGAAGACAAAGACTCAAACACTTGAGTTTTGCATTTTACCAATCTGGGCAGATTCTCAACATAAGAAAGATCATCACGAACAAAGGTCTTCCCTTCATTGGATTGAGCTGGAAATTTTTCAGAAGTTGGCATTTTGAGTTATTTCATATGAAAGTGGTTTGAATTCATTTGGAGCTGTGAACAAGATGTTGTAGCCGTTTAAGCGAAAACACGTCTGTCTGTCTCGGAAAGGAAGCAAGTGGAGCAAGATTGAAGCTATGACCGGGTGATGGAAATGCCACCACCGTCCAAGTGCTCATTTTTGGTACACTTCGGTAACAGACACATTTTGTGGTCATAAACATATTTCAATTCAAAACTTCCGATTCGCTTAACCGAATTTGATTCCGCAAAAATAGACATAATCGAGGACACCCTATAATAAACCCTACTATTATAAATAAGTTTTTTTTAGCCTTTAGAAAGAGAGAGCAACAATTTTTTGCAGAGAGTTACAAGCCGTCAAAAGCTTTATGAGATCTTTTCTTTTGTTCTTCAAGTTTTTCTTGTGTTCTTTGGAGAGATCCTGACAGTTCATGTTTTCACCCAAAAAATCACTGTAAGCGTACAGTTAAGCATGTTGTAATGGTTCAGGATCGAATCCACAGAGATCAATGATCACACAAAAAGCAATGAATCAAACACGGGCTAAAGTTAAAAGATGAGAGATGGTTGTGATGCTAAAATTGAAACAAGCAAGCAGAAAGCATGAAAACAAAGACGGGTTGTAAACAATTGAGAAAAACGTTGGGCACAAGGTATTCTCAGGGAATTGAATTCATGATCAATGTCAAGTTAGGTAATTTGGAAACAAGATTAAGATCCGTCTAGAACTTAAACACTAAATTAGAACTAACCTACTTTCGTAGCGCTAATTCTCTATGTTATAGAATCCTAGATGCTAACTTCTGTTGAACTTCAGATTCTAAACAAGCATTAGATTCAAGTTTGATAATCTCACAAAGCGTAATAACATCAACTTCCATTGGCTAAGGACACTTTGCTCGTTTAAACACATATTGAGGCATTCAAGAAATCACTTTCGGTGTACCGAAGAACCTAAGATCAGAAACTAGGACGCGAATCCAATTTCAGCATTAAACTTAGTGATAAACAAAGATCCAAGAGATAAACTAACTCTAAAATAACCATAGTTGGATTTTCTTTAAACCACTTCTAAATTAAAACTAACTCTTGTGGCTATCTTTTGTCAAAAATTCAGCTCGAACCAACGGTGGGAAGTCTGTCAAATAAGGCCAAACTTCTGACGCTTCAACATGATTCTGCATTCCAAATATCCGTTTCTGGTCCAAATTGTTCTGTTTCTCTCCAAAGCGACGTAGAACCTGTAAAAACACTAAAAACACCAAAAGACTCCAAAAAGAACCAAATACATATTAAATGTCATATATCTCGAAGAAGACACAAGTAAAAACTCATAAAATACAAATGCATCAAATCCCCCATACTTGAATCTTTGCTTGTCCTAAAGTAAAAGAAACGAAGATTAAGCCTACGGGAAAATAAGTTTGAAAACAATGGACCTTGTACTTTCAGTTGACTTTACTCTGCACCAGATTCGCTGACCACATAGACCTGAGATGATTTGAACATTCTCCCCAAGAATCCCTGCATGACCTCCCAAGTCCATCCATACTCCAAATTCTTAACCTACAAGCTTAACATTCATATTAATAACTCTCTAATTCATTAAAATAAGTGTGAGACTTTTTCACTAGAGAACTCGTCATCAGGAATTTCAGGCTATGTAATCAAAGGACTTTTAGTGGTGAGGCTTATAGTGTTTCAGGGTATCAAATCTGCGCCAGGATGCAAAATATTATGCAAAATCGCAAGAGAGAAGAGTATACTGATATCCATGTCCCCTAACTATCCAAGTACAAACCACCAAATCAAAGTAAACAAAACATGTGCAATCCTTAGGGTGCATTTAAACAGCAAAATAACATGTAAATACTAATTTCTAACCCTGATATAAATAAATAGAATGATTTTTTTTTTGTTGCATATATACAAAAAATCTTGTAGAAATTAGCATTACAAAGATATTTTTAATCACAGAATACCCATACAGCGTGAAGAAATGCAACACATTCATCTAACCCTCTAAAATGCCCAACACCGAGTAAACAAAAACTCAGGACCGTGTCTAAACCACCTAAATTGTTCAATCCTACCTAAGTAATCAGAAGGATCATGTCTACCCTATTATCTCCATTGTTTTTGCACATGTGCACATATAAGAAGAAAGAGAAATGCATGGAGATTCAATGAGATAAGGTGAATGTGTGGTGCCAGACAAAAAATAAGTTTGGTCACTCAGGATTACCAAAAATAGTGGAAGAAAAATAGGGATGTAATCCTAATGATTGGTTTCATTTCCTGACTTCAAGTTCCCGGATCAAAGCAATTAAATTCATTTGTAGTCTAGATAAATAGAGTTAAAAACAGTCCTGACAAAAGCCTAAGTTCTAAAGATTTATGGTGGGGAGTTTGGTCATGAGGTATTCCGGTTTGCCTGCGCTAAAAGATCAAGTGAAATGGTCAATAAGAATAAAAATCAAGTGCAATGCACAGAGTCAATAGTCTGAAATCATCATAAAGCACACAGAATCAATAAAACATGATTACTGACTTAAAACACACCAAAAGAAAAGAAAAGGTATAAGTAGCCTCCCTCAGACTTATCTCACACTGTCTCAGTGTGAAAAATATCTAGAGAAGGGATACGTAGCAAATAGATAGATAAAAATTCATAAGAAAAAGAATAGAAAAGAAAAGAAAAACTAACGAGTGGGATTGTAGACTCTGAATTCAACTTGAAATCATATCCTTTTTGTGGCAAGGATCGATCGATCCCTAGGCAGTGATCGCCCGATCCTTGTCGATCGATCCTTGCCCGTCTAGCCAGAAAATTTGCTCGTTCCTTTGTTGCATTCATGAGTCCAAAACCACATAAAAATAAAAACCAAAAGTGAAAAACAACAAAAATAGAACTAAAAGAAAGAAAACTAACATGTGGGTTGCCTTCCATTCAACGCTTGTTTATAGTCACGAGCCTGACTTAGGTTGCTGGTGTTAATCGTAAGAATCAAAAGGTTGAGCCAACACACCTTTAGTCCTTCTCCTATTAGTGGAAAAAACATATGCAAAAGAATACATGGTTTTCTATGGCAACAAGACACGTTTCTCATCAAAGAAAGTCACTACCAGCTTAGCATATAACTTTAAATATTCTTTGATTGTTGGATGCTCATGGGATCAAATGCATTAAGTGGGAAGACAAAGTCTATTACAGGTTCAAACGAATTTAAAACAAAATAGTCAACTTCATCTCCATCAATCGTTTACATCACAACATTCTCATTAGGCCTGAGCATGTCGGGTATAGGGTCGGGTAATGAAAAATCCGGGTCGGGTACGGGTAGTTCGGGTATCTAAATCTATTACCCGCAGAATACCCATAAAAAAAGGATCGGGTAATTCGGGTATCGGGTAGGGTAAGGGTCGGTTCAGGTAGTTAAAATTACTATCCGTGTGATACCCAGACTCATAATAATCTGTATAAGATCATAATAATACAAAGAAAAACTTTGAAAGGAACCAAAATATCATTCATTCTTAACTTCTGTTAGTTAGATACATATTTGATCACAATCCAAAAAACATTCAAATCCAAAAACCATTACTCATCAAGTAAAATCATTATCAAAAACCCATTACTGATCCAAAAGCAGATTACGAGATCTAGTACTCATCTAGTTCCAAAAAAAGCTTAAACACCGAGTTAAGTACTAAAAATATGAACACAGACAGAGATGAGAATAGTTAGGGTTTTTTCTTTTTCAATTTGGGGAGAAAGAAGATGTAGATAAGAATAGATTTTGTAAAGTGTAATTGTATTTTTTCTTTAACTTTTTTTCTTTCTCGAGAAAAGTAAATAATATGTGGCGGGAAGATATTTCTTTTGTGGAGGGAAGCAATTAAAAATGTTAATAATTTTAAATTTTGTTATCGAGGAAGTGTTTAGATTTTGTTATAAAAAAATATTAATGATATTATAACTTATAATATTATAAAACGTATAAATAATATTAGGTATGTTATTGAGTAAACGGGTAATCGGGTACCCAAATAATTACTCTTACCCGACCTTTACCCGACCCTTACCCGTTTAAAATTAATTTTGTTACCCAAACGGGTAATTCATACTACCCTTAACCGACCCTTACCCGCTAATTCGGGTCGGGTATAGGTCGGGTCGGGTTACCCGATCCAAAATGCTCAGACTAATTCTCATATGTACACTCTATCTCAATCTTAGGATTCTCTATCTCATTCAAGATCTTATCAACATCAAGCAAATCCTCAAGGTAAGATTTTTCAAGAAGATATCTAGATGTTTCAGGCTTAGAAAAGTTAAACTAGGGATCGTTATCATTTAAAAAACACAAATAATGAATGTCAAAACATATCTCATGGTAATCGCTAACAAGCGTTTCTACTCTTAAGTCATCCATCCTTTGAGATTCAAATATCAAATCATAACAGACATTAATGAGCAACAGAGTATCAAAACTACAAGCTACATCTTCAATGCAAGGCATGTGACTATCTTCATAATCATGAATTTCAAAGGTTGAGTCGCACATACCTTTGAGTTGGCATGGTGGAACCCAATATATTACCTCTTTAAGTGCATGAGCCATAAGTATTTCCATGCTTGTAAGATCTCTGCCTTCAAGGATTGCCCGATGTGTGAGAAGGTTCAATCGAATCATAGCTGCTAAGGTACTCCTCTTCATCGTTGGATTTTTTTTTGCTTTCTTCATCCAACCTCACTCTTTGTTCTAATGTAAGCACACTTTCATCGAATGGTGGCTCTACGTAAGGCTCATCATCAAAAGTATCTTCCTCCCATGACCAGTCATTGTAATCCATAGCAATCAAACTTGCAAAGAAAAATAGCTTATGAATAAATTAGTAACAAAGAAAAATACCTTAGACGCGCAATGATCCAAAGCTCTAAGATAACCAATTGGTCCCAGCCAACGGCACTAGAAAACTTGATAGCTCAGGTTTCACCCAAGAAATCACTGCAAGCGTACAATGAAGCACGTAATAGTAGTTCGGGGATCAAATCCACATAGACCAATGATTACACAAAAAGCAATGAATTAAACACGGATGAAGTGAAAAGATGAGAGTTGGTTGTGATGCTAAAATCGAAACAAGCAAGCAGAAAGCACGAAAACAAAGACGGATTGTAAACAATTGAGAAAAACGCTGGGCACAAGATATTCTCAGAGAATTCAAGTCATGATCAATGTCAGGTTAATTCATTTAGAAACAAGATTAAGATCCATCTAGAACTCAATCACAAAATTAGAACTAACCTACTTCTGTAGCACTGATTCTCTATGATATATAATCCTAGAGACTAACTTCCGTTGAATTTCATATTCTAAACAAGCATTAGATTCAGGTTTGATAAGTTCACAAAGCGCAATAACATCAACTTCCGTTGGCTAAGGAAAGTTTGCTTGTTTAAACATAGATTCAGGCATTCAAGAAATCACTTTCGGTGTATTGAAGAACCTAAGATCATAAACTACGTCGGGAATCCAATTTCAGCATTAAAATTAGTGATAAACAAAGATCCAATAGATAATTTCCCCAATCTAACAACCTAACAATGACAAGTAATGAAAACCCTTAATGAGAAATCCTAAACCCAACTATGAAACTACTCACTCAAGGCAATTGAAACAACACAAGATGAAATAGAGAAAGATATTGTATTGAATCAAAAACAAAGAGATAAGGGTTCAGAAGTCTTCTCAATAGAGTGTGGATTAGAAATCTTCTCCTTAGGGTTCTCAAAACTCAAAGGCTGCTCTAGAAAGTCTAGAATAGCAAAATAAAACAACCAAATCGAGTTTGTGTGTTTAAATATTTAATCTGGTCTTTAATCTTCGATTCTTATTCAAAATAAATTGGTTTAGTCGCGTCGTGACAAGGATCAATCGATTCCTTGCAAGGATCGGTTGATCCCTGTCTGTTAGTCAAGTAACTCATTTCTGCGCATTCGTCTTCTCGTTTCCAACATGACATGAGTTCACTAAAATTGACATAACTTTTGATCTAACCGTTGGATTTCCTTCAAACCACATATAAATTAAAGCTAACTCTTGTTTCTATCTTTTGTGTGAAATTCAACTCGAACCAATGGTGGGAAGTCTTTCAAATAAGGCCAAACTTCTGACGTTTCAGCATGATTCTCCATTTCAAATATCTGTTTATGGTCCAAATTGTTCTTTTTCTCTCCAAGGCGACTTAGATCCTATAAAAACACTAGAGAACACTTAAAGACTCCAAAAATAACCAAATACATATTAAAGTACCATATATTTCGAAGAAAACACAAGTAAAAACTCATAAAATACGAATACATAAGATCCATTCCATACTTTGTCATAGAGAAGATTTATTTACTCTTGATCTCTTTAATAATTTTTTTTCATTGATTGCTTGATTTTTTCATGCTCCATGTCTTAGTAGTTAATTAGTTAGGTTTGAAGGCTTCTCAAAGAGATGATGTATTCATGAGATGCTAGTAGTTGATTAGGGATTCATATAGTTTTTCTCTCAGTTGATCTTTATGCATGAGTACTCTATTTTTGCATCTAGTAGTCTATTCATAGGTAGATTTTCATTCCAAAACTTGTTAAATCACCTAAATCATATCTTTGACAAGCCGAGTTCGAGGAAGCTTCGAAAATAGATCGTCTTGGCACAGTGAACTTCTCGAAACCTGTGTCTATTTATTGCATGCTAATTATTTTAATATCATTCAAAAGTCTTGGTTCTTTGATAATTAGTATAGAATCGAACCTCGAAAGTGGAGAGGATCTAAATTAGTGTTTTTGGGTTCTAGACGTTTCTTAATTCTAATCCCTAAACAAATCGGTTTTCTCTACGATACATGATTCTCTGCAAATGTCCTATGTACCTAACGCTTTTCCCATTGACTTACATCCTTTTAATCATTTTAAGTTGCTGAATTTTAGTTTTAAAATCACCAAATAACTTTTTTATTTTCTATTTTAGCTGAAATTAGTCTTGAAATTCGTAGTGTAAGATCTTGGTCTTCGTGGGATCGATAACCTGAAGTACTTCAACTACGTTGTGCACTTGCAGCAGTAGTGTCTTTTTGGGTGAAACTTGACACGTGATAAAGCTTTCTTGATCTGTCCGGTGGGACATCAGACACGGCTCAGAGTGACTCTTCAGCCCACACAGGATACACTCCCACACAGGATCTGGACGCAATTGTGAGCAACCACACCCCAGATGATACAAATTCAACAGACTTTTGAGTCTTTATCAGGTGTCATTGTTCGAGTCATTTTCTTTTCATTTTTATTTTTATTCTTATTTTTATTTTATTGAGTTTGTTATTCCCTACTGGTGATTTCTTTTGCACCGAGACAGTGCAAGGTAAGTCCGAGAGGATTTATCCGTTACAGATGACATTTTCATTTTTTCTTATGTACTTTTTCTTTTTATTGAGTGAAAACATGTTAGATTCTATGATCTTATGTTGCTGGAAATTTTTTGTTTTGTGCTAACTTTCGTGTTATTTCTACAGTAGTGTTATTAATTGCAGATTTTATTGAACGGAAACCTATAAGTTGATCGATCTACCAGGATGACCATGTCCCGTTGGGACTTAGATTTTCGAAGCTAGCTTCACCCTTAAAATGAATTTAATTTCTCATCTTGGGGCTTGGTATAATCTGGATAGACTCCTCTTTCAGACCTGACACTAATTCCTAGTGAGTAATATCTNACCTGACACTAATTCCTAGTGAGTAATATCTCTTATAGTATTTCTTTCATATAAAATGGATATATGGTTCAATGAAATGAGCAAAAAAAGGCAAATATCTTTTAAAAAAATTTCGAGCCCTATTGACTCATGGAGACTTATTCCACTTGTGCTTAATTTAGAAAGAAAGAAAAGAAAAAATAGAGAAAAAGGTCGCTTTGGCCTCTCTAAGCTCAGCATCGCGTCGTTCATTTTGCGTAGC
>OVAN01001637.1:0-39182 GCA_900406275.1 Anastatica hierochuntica
CAATCTTTGTACTTCCTTCGAATTCCGAGGAGATGGCAAAGATTCGATCGCGGAAATTTGTTTTGGGTTTGCTTCGATTCCCCTTTTTGTTACAAGATAGCCGAGGAACTCCCCTGATGTCACCCCGAATGTGCATTTTGNTTTGTTACAAGATAGCCGAGGAACTCCCCCGATGTCACCTCGAATGTGCATTTTGTCGGGTTTAGTTTCATATTATACTTGTCAAGAACTTGGAAACACGCACACAAATGTGACACGTGATCTTGCGCCTTGAGAGATTTCACCAAAATGTCGTCAACATAGACTTCCATCGTGTCGCCTATTTGATCGGCAAACATTTTGTTGACCAGGCGTTGATACGTAGCTCCGGCATTCTTAAGACCGAAAGGCATAACTCGGTAGCAATATATTCCTCGGTCTGTAATGAAGGCCGTCTTTTCTTGATCATCGGGGTGCATCATAATTTGATTGTAGCCCGAGAATGCAACCATGAATGAGAGAAGCTCGTTCCCGGCTGTTGCCTCCACAAGTCGGTCAATATTGGGCAAAGGGTAACTTTCCTTCGGGCACGCCTTGTTTAGATCTGTAAAATCTACACAAACTCTCCATTTCCCATTCTTTTTGTTGACCACAACCGGGTTTGACAACCAATCCGGATATTTTACCTCCAGTACCGACTTTGCTTTTGTTAATCGGTCAACTTCTTCATTTACCGCCTTAGTTCTCTCTAGACCGAGCTTCCTCCGCTTTTGTTTTACCGGTTTGAAAGTTGGATCAATGTTTAATTCATGGCTGGTGATGCTCGGGTCTATCCCTGGCATGTCCAAGATTGTCCATGCAAACGTCGTGACCTTGCTCTTTAAAAAGTTTTTTATTTCTCCTTTGAGATGATCTGGAAGCTCGGCTCCAATTCCCACACACCTTGTTGGATCTGTCGGATCAATGTTTATCATTAAGATTGATTCCTTGATCGGTGAGTCTGTGTTGCTCGGCGTTTCTTCTATGGTTGGTCGTGCTATTAAACAAGCTAGGGCTGCTCTCCTTAATTTATGTTCGGCGATAAAACATGATCTTGATTCCTTCTGATTACCCCTAACTGTGAAGACCCCGTACTTGGTTGGGAATTTCAAACACTGGTGATAAGATGATGGTATTGCCCTCATTGCATGTAGCCATGGAGTTACGAGAATGACGTTATAGATGGCCTGTCTGTCGATGACGAGGAATTTCACGATTTTGGTCACCTTGCCAACATAGACTGGTAACTTGATCGATCCGAATGTGTACTCGGATTGTCCATTAAAGTCGGTTAGAGGTTTAGCGCTCGGTTTAATTACATAATCGGTTAGCTCCATCTTTTTCAATGTTTCTTTGAAGATGATATTCACGGTGCTCCCAGTGTCTACCATGATTCGTGTCATTTCACAGACTGCTATCATTAGCTCAATCACCAAAGATCATTATGGGGCATGTCGACTCCATGGGCATCTGCTTCGGAAAATGTAATTAGAGTATCGCCGATCTTATGGTTATCTTCAGTGTATTGTTTCCATTTGTTGGCGCTGACAGGTCGGCGTTCTCCTTCTTTTATTGCTCGGACTGAATTTGAACAATCTTTTAATCCTCCCATTATCAAGTTGATCCTTTTTCTTGGTGCTGGAGGAATTTCATCTTCGTCGTACACCCGATCTCTTTTTAACTCGGTCATCGAGGTCGGTTGACTTGTGTGTACTTTCAAGTTTTGACGTTGATAGTTTTGGTTTGCCTGATTACTTCTTGGCTCGGAGCTTTCCTTGCTGCTTTTCTTGTCTTCTGTACTTCCTTCTCTTGTCGGTACGTCGATCTCGCCCTTTTGGAACTTGGTCATCAAGAGTTTAGTAAGATGTCTACATTCCTCGATTGCATGACCGGGTTGCTTGTGATATTGACAGTATTTTTCAGAATCCCGTTCTTGTCCTCGAATCATCTTGTTTCATGGCAATACTTCTTTGGATTTCGGCTGAGACACATAGTAGTTTGTTACCTTTTGGGAGAATTCTCCTCGGTTTTTCTTGTCGGTATATTCTTTATCATAATGCTGCCGAGGTTCCATGTATTCTTCTTTGTCTTTTGACTTCTCTTTTTCTTTTTGATTTTGTGATTTTACCGAGGTATGCTTCTTTGTCATGGCCAATTTTTCTTCTTCAACTTCAATGAACAGCGTCGCTCGATGTAATGCATCTTCTAGTGTTTGAGGCTTGTTGATTTTCAAATCATCTTTGAAGCTTGATTCATACCAAAGGGCATTCCGAAGTGCCGGAAGAGCTGCTTCATCAGAGATCGCAATCTTAGACGCCACACTTTTCAATCTTTCAATGAATTTTCTCAAGGGTTCTCTCGGTTCCTTGGATAACGTCCATAGTTCGGCTTCTGAAGCTCGCTGCTTGATGAACATAGAATAGTGCTTGAGAAAGGTTGTCGATAATTGCTGATAACTGTCAATTGAATTCGGCTTTAAACCCGCGAACCACTGCAGAGCTTCTCCTTCCAAATTTTCCACGAAGAATTGACAGTGGCCTGCATCATATTCTTCGGGAGTTAACCTTGCTCTTCTCATTGCGATGCCAAAGGCTGTCAGAAATTGGCTTGGATCAGACATTCCTCCGAATTTAGGGAGAGCGAGCTTTCCGAGGTGTCGGAGTGGAAATTTTCTAACTCGAGCGGTGAACGGGTCACTTTGCGTTTCTTGCAAAACTCTATCTATTTCTGGAGCTGCACTAATTGCATTGTGCACCTTTGAGATCATTTCTTGTAACCTGATCTTTAGTAGTTCTATCTCTCGGTCTCTGTTGTTCTCTACGCCTTGTTGTAGAGAAGTCGTCGGCGGTTGCGTTTCTTGGTTAGTCGGTTGATTTTGAGTTGAAGTATTGTGGTTAACTGGTCCCTGCGGGTCTGACGGAGTTCCAAACAAGTCATGCTGAAGTTGGTTCAAGAAATGCTCTGATTATCGAGGTTGCTTATCTTGAACTTGGGGCAAAGCATCTGCGATTCTTGGTGGTGCTGACAAAGCTTCGAACCGGGCATTAGTTTGCTGGGTTATTTGCTCGATCCGACCCATCATTGCCTGGAGAGTGGATTCCAAACCATGAACTTCGGGGATTAGCTGTACTCCTGGAGGATTTCTTGCTGGTCCGTGCTCGGCTTGCGCATTGTCGACATTCAATGCTTGATCTGGGACATTAGCGGGTGGATTTAATTCGACTGCAGCTTCTTCTGACATTCTTTCTCTGCTTGTTGAGGCAAGCATGTCGCTCGAGACGTTCATGGATGTACTCATGATGTCGAATTAGTCTGCTTGGTTTAATCTTCTAACACTGTGTTTTACTCTGATAGTCCCCACAGACGGCGCCAACTGTTGAACCGAGGATTGGTTCCCCTGACTTTTTAATCCCTGAATGATTTATGAGTTTTGTTTTGAAGCGTTCTCGGTTTTGACTTTACTTAAGCCGAGGTCAGAGTTATCATTATGAAGATTCTCATAGATTTAATCACGTTTTTTGGTTTATGAACCGAGCAGATTAGAGATCCAATGGAGTCCGAGGAGTTTTGAAAGCTTTATTGATCTAAAATTATTACAAGTGTTTCTCTCAAGGCTATTCTTAGTCGGTCTTTTTCTCTTAATTTTTTCTATCCCTTACTTAATGAACTTAGCGACCTATTTATAGGAGTTTAAGATCTACAGTAATCTTGATTTAATTATGATTGTAAACCGAGGTGGAATCCACGTGTTGCCTTCAAATTTCTTCTTGTCTTCTCCTTGCATGCATCGGTTGCGGTGGACGCCGAGGCCTCTGCATTTACTCCATGTGTCTTCCTTGAGGCAGTTTGGACCGAGGAAGTGCGCCTCATTAAATGCTTAGCGAATCTCCTTCTGACTCATGCATTAAATGTTGTCGGCCATGACCTCGGCCGAAGACTGGGCCGAGGTCATGGGCCTGATACTTGACGAAAATTCTCATTAAATTTGACGGGCCTTTAATTTCTTCTTTGGGCCCAATTAGTCTTTTTCTGGGCTTGGTATCTTGATACCGAGTTCAGGCCCAACAGGAACTCAATCAAGTTTCATCAAGGGATTCGAGGGCCTCTTCTTCTAGGAAGAAATCAAACAATATTATCAGACTACAATGAATCTTTATCTTTATCGCATATTGTCAAACTCGAGTGGAGGAATCACTAGAGATATTGGCCCTGTTTATCCGGGTTTCTGAACCCGGTTCTTAGATAATTTTTTAATTAATAAAAAAACAAACATGTTAAGAACCGTTTCTTACTCTTCTTAGTTAAGAGCCGGTTCTGCCGGTTCTTCGTCCTTTTTTTTCTTTCGTGTCTTCTACTTCATTTTTAGATCTGTCCGGTTCGGTTTTTTCGGTTTCTTTTTTTTGTTTTTATGATTTTCCGAGTTTCGGATCCGTTTCGGATCCGTTTAAAATTTCAAGAATCGATCCGAGCATCCGAATGCCCAAGCTTTTTTTTGGTCAGAACTACTTCTTTTTCGGGTCGGTTTCGGTTCGGTTTTTTTCGGATTTTTTTGTTTTCCAGTTTTTTTTTTTTATGATTTTTCAGGTTTCGGATCCGTTTAAAATTTCAAGAACCGATTTTTAAGAACCCATTTGGGGTTCTTGCAATAATAGGAAAAAAAAAAGCTAAAAACTCATTAGGGATTCTTAACATTTTTTATTAATTTAAAATTTCCTAAGAATCCTTTAGAGGTTTTTGGGGATAAACATGCCCTTAGAACATGATTATCCCATGAAAACTCATTTGAGTTTCTAAAACGGGAAAAGAAAAAAAATTTAAAATATTTATTTTTACAACCACTAAAAATTTTACACATATTAAATGGGTTTCTTAAGCACACTAAATGGGATTCTTAACTAGCAACTTATCTTATTATTTTAATATTTTTCTTCTTAAGAAATTCACTCTAAGAAACTACAAGAAATTCATTCACATTTCAAGAAGTTCCACTGATTTTATCCGTTTTTACATTTCGAAAGTGGTAGAGATTCAAACATATGGACATGAGTTTCGTTATCTATCGTCATTATAAATATGAGAGATCCTTATGTAGAATAGAGAATAACAATATTACGTATTGTGCACACACAAAAAAAAAAAACAAACAATATCACGTAAATTTTCTCTCGGATGTGACATTCTCATTTGACTATTTATATTTCATAGGACAACTATCTAAAGATTATGGCATGACGATATCGGAATAATATTTTCAAATTTATTCATCAACTAAATCAAACCCTTTTAGAATGGAGTAGTATATAGAAAACGATTTAAAAATTATAACGGAAATGAATATTAACTTTAGCTGAATCTGTAAGTGGAGAAGACTTCTTATAAAAAAAAAAGTGGAGAAGACATGTTCGGTTAATATCACGTAGAGGCAAAAATCTAACTAATTAAAAGGAACTAATTCTAGCTTTTCATAGTGTCCACATAGGATTTTTGAAACACCCTCTCATGTTGCTACGTCTGCAATACCAACACCAGTTTTTTTGTCTAAAATATTTATTTCTCCAAAAGTTACTGCATATCTCGGCCTTTTTGTAACAGTGGAATAAAGGCCTCAACTCTTAATCTTTTCCTCTCCCTTCGTTTGCCATTAAATCCATTTCCCCCTTGCATATTCCGCTTCAGCTTCTCCATTTTCTGCATTCTTTTCTTCCAACCTTTTAAGAACGAACTCTGAAGCCTTCATGTTACAAAAAGAAGACGAAATCAAGGTATGGAAACCAAAACGTGGATAGCCAATGTGTAAGAAAGAGAAAATCAAAAGCAAAGAAAGTGCCTGTAGTGTCTAGGAAGAGACTCTAGGAAAGATCGGCCAGAAAACCATGTAAAAAGCATGTGGAATGATCCTTCTTAGTGTCAATAGTGTCTAGCAGTATAATTTCACAGTTTATTTTATTACGGTTTTCTTTTTTTTTTTGTTCTGATATCATGGTTTTCTGTATCATGCTTATTATATTTAGGATTTATGTACTAAAGGAATACACTCGACCATAAGCAAATCTCTCCTCAACGCGCAATGATCTAAAGCTGAGTCATAGAGGATGCTGAAGCTATATTAGTAATCATAAAACCATATTCTAAAGAAATGCTTTAACAATCCCTTCCAATCTAACTAAGTTCATTGTAAGCTACATCACTAACCATGTACAGACCCAAGAAGAAGAAGAAGAAGAAGAAGTAATGACTATACAGAAACGAGACCTAGCCTCCTAAACCCAAAATAACCTTTCAAATGCTTTGTTTTTTTTTATCCACTTCTTCGTACGTTTGGTTTAAAGATTAGAAGTTTCAAAATCAATTGTTTTTTTAATACCTTTAGTGGAGATTGACCGATCTTCCTACATTCTGGACAAGAGAGAGAGCGAGAAAGAGACCTTGGTGATTTTAGCTTCTAACGAAAAAATGTTGATCTCCAATTAAATTTTGTTATAGTTGATCTGACGAAACATTGATTTGTCCAGATTCGTTGTCTCCGATGCAAATCAATTTTCCGGTGGAGTTTATTCCACAAGCGTGTGATTCGCCGGCCGATATGCTTACATCTTCGTGTTTCCGAATCTGGTTTGGATCCAAGTTGGTTTCATCGGATCTCTTCCCCAGAAAAATATTCGGTTGCTTCGAATCGAGAGACCGCATGAGACATCAACATCGGATGAAATTGATCAGAATCCCTCAGTCGACGATGTTGATTGATCACTTATCCAACATTTTAGGGTATTTTTCTGTTCACGGTGGCGCAGATTTGGTAGTAGCTGTCGGAGAGATACGAGAGCAAAATGGTGTCATTCTGGTAAATTTACTTAGATTTGAAAGTGTAGCTTCCGATGATATCCCAGGAGAGAAGACTGTATCACCGGAGCGTATACCCATAGGAAATTGTCTCCGTCGGTGAATGAGGAGAAGGAGACGTCGGGATTTACAGTAACGGTGGTACGAAGACGCGTGTCAAAATAGAGGAGACGCTGTGTGGGCTGGCCAAAAATCAGCGCATACGGTATATGAGTCGTTGATGACGGCTTAAGTTGAATTTGAACCTAATGCGGTGGCTTGAAACCAGAGGAAGAAGAAAAAGACGATGAAGATAATGGCGATGATGACGGAGAACATCACGGTTGAAAAAGAGAGACTTTGTCATCTATACAGGTTGAGTTAAACTGCCGTCTTTGTCGATTCTAAATCTGACTGAATTATTTTCATGTATAAAGTCTGTGCAAAAGAGAAAGAAGACTAAAGAAGAAAACGAAGAAGATTGAAGAAACAAAACAGTACCCAAACATAATTGCTTTATGGAAAAATGTATTTTTAAATTATTTTAAATCACGTTTCTTTCCTTTTTCTTTATATTTTCAATATTTTACGTAACTAATTACTATTAAAAGCATAATAAGTCGAAAACATTTATTAGATTTCCAAAAAAATCAGGATTTTATGAATTAAATTAAGATATGTTTTGATCAATGAATTATCTTTTAGTACTCTTATTAATGGTCAATTATCTTTTGATGATTTTAGAAAATATTTTTTTTTATAAATTTCGACCGTTTCAATATTTGAATACCAAAACTACTACTCCTATGTTAACTTCTTGCCAACAAATAATACGTTTATATATGTGCGTCCATTTAGATTTATATTAGTCATGCAACAAGCACTCATATGATAAAGAGAATAGTATGTATAATATAAAGAAATAATTGATTCCAAACTATATTAAATCCTTCTCAGAGTGGCGGTAATGCAACTCACTTTATTCATGTTGTTTAGTACTAATTGTTGATGTTTGTTAAAACTTTTAAAATTTAAAACATATATTTACATCTTTAGAGTAAATAATCCAACATTCTCCGAATTATTTTTCAATGAGATTTTCCCGAATAAGAAAACCAT
The DNA here is from genome assembly GCA_900406275.1 of Anastatica hierochuntica. Lineage (NCBI taxonomy): Eukaryota > Viridiplantae > Streptophyta > Magnoliopsida > Brassicales > Brassicaceae > Anastatica > Anastatica hierochuntica. Next base: position 7,957 of record OVAN01001637.1, read on the forward strand.
GACCGATTTTGTTACAAACCAAATTTGTACAATCTCTAAGTCAATTTAGAAATGATAAAATCTTACGGAACTTTGATTTGATTGTATCGGTGACAAATATTTTTATATCGTATTTGAGAGTTATAGCTTTTAATGAAACAAATTTGAGAAATTGACATTTGTGAAAAAGTTGGAAAAGATTGAAAAATACAAAAGCACAAGGTATTCAATAGGTGACAAATTTGACCAAAAACCAACGACTGGTTTTGTTGATTTTGTACCAAGCTACAATTGATGCGGAGCATTTAAATATTGCATTACTCGGTTCGAAAGGGGTTTTTGTTTTTGTTATTGATCTTAGGCGGTCCAAAGTGGTTATTTAGTTTAAGTTAGTTTCCGAAATAATTATTTAACATAATTCTCATTGAATAAGTAACAAAAAAAATATTCCGAGCCTATTTTCATACTTTTGATGTTCACCAGACAAATTACCAAATCTGTAGGTTACAACCGTGGATTCTGTTATTTGAAACTCTTTAAGAAAATGTTTAAAATGATTATAGGAGGCTCATATGGCTCTTTTTTATTAATTAGTTAGCTGTTTTTTTTAAAGATGTTGTGAGTAGTTTTATGCCAAAAAATGTTGTGCTCATCTCTTCTGCATAGGTTGCCTTGCAACTCCATATGAGATCATTGAGACCTTTTTGTGTCCTTTGAATAAATGATATCTTTTTTTATCACCAAAATAAATGATATCTATGTTGTTAGTTTTCACCATGTGTGAAGAGGATGTATGAATGTATGATTATACATCCATTCACTAACCCTAATTCCCCACAAACACCTCTGCAGCCTCTTCCCACCCTCTCTTTGTCTTTCCATTGTCGTTTCACCTACATTGATTCAGCACTTAACACCAGATTTTTTATAAATCTTTGAAACTTAAATAATAGTTTTTTTTGGTATATCCATTCATATTTCTTTTAAAAATATTTTTATTTCTACTGTTGTTTTACTAAATTATAAAAGATAAAAGACGTACGTTTTAAACATGAAATGGGTAAAAGTTGAGTTTTTGATGCTGTCATATATATAGTATCACATATTTATACATCAACATATCCATAAAATTTATATATATATAGTCCACATAAGCTAGAAAAAATAGAAAAAATGTAAATTCTAAATTTCAAAATTTTAGTCTTAATATTCTTTATTGTAACAAAATATATATAACAAACAAGCCGCGCGTAGCGCGGTCATAGTCCTAGTAGATAGTAATAACTAATAAGTAAAGAGACTTGTGGGCTTCTGTTACATTTGCATCAAATGCTGTCATAAACACTATTTTCTAATTTATTGGCTAAAAACCAATCTCATTCATTAAAGGCTTTTTAGACCAATAGGCAAATGCAGTCATTGAATTATTCTAGCTGGCAAAGAAGATCCGTAAGAGAAAAGAAGAACCGTAAGACCACCTCCATTGTAGAGTTTTTAGGAAGTTCTTAGCTCTCTAAACGCGGATTCCACGACAAGAGTTGGCTCTTAAATCTACTAAATAAGAGGTGTCTCTTGTACTGTTTACGTGGGCCCCAAGACATGTGGCGGTCCGCGATTGGTCAGAGTTTAATCTTTTTTTTTTTTAAATCTTAAGAATTTTTGGGAGTTCCTACAATGGAGCTGTCCTAATAGTCTGTATATTCTTTAGGTACATTTGAGTTTACATATGATTCTCTTTGTTATAAATGTTTGGGGAAAAGGGCGATATTTAGCTTTTTGGTGGCTTGATTTTGGGTGTTGACTTCTTTACTAAAATATCTTCACTCTCAAAGCCAAGTCAATCTCTCTCTGCGCAAATATATCAAGGTGAGCTTAGAGCCTCTTTCATCAAACCGTTCTCGGTTCTGGTCATAGCCGATTTGAATTTCTCTTGCAGTAGGGTTTGGTGTTATTCGTTTGTTCATCCAGATACTGCATCTGGATGCAGATGTCGGATGATGTTCGTTTCCTACAAATTATAAACATGATCTAGATGAAGTAATTGAATGCAAATCAAAACTCATCCAAAAAAATCTAGATATTTTGGATGAATTTGTTAGTAGAGTTTGGATGAGTCTTCTTCATCCAAAAAATTGTAAAACCTATAAAATCATAAAAAAAAAAAAAACTGCCAAAACCGCAAAATCCGACAAAACAAAAAAAATCGCAAAAAAGCAAATCCGAAAAAAACGCAAAAACCATAAAAACCGCAAAATTTGAAAAAACCGACAATACCACAAAATCCATAAAAACAATCAAAACGCAAAATCTGTAAAAAGGGTAAAAACCGCAAAACCCGCAAAAACCGTAAAACCCGTAAAAACGCAAAAACTGCAAAACCGACAAATCAGCCAAAAATCACAAAACCCGACAGAACCACCAAAACCGCAAAATACGACTAAACCCCAAAAACAGTAAAAAATGCAGCTCCGTAAAAACCTTCAATATCGCAAAATCCGCAAAAAACGTGAAAACCGCAAAATGAGCCAAAACCGCCGAAACCGCAAAATCTGATAAAACCGCAAAAAACCGTTTAATCGCAAATCTGTAAAAACCGTCTAAATCCTCAAAACCGCAAAATCTGCCAAAACCGCAAAATCTGACAAACCCGAAAAAACCGTAAAAATCGCAAATCCGAAAAACCGTAAAAACTGCCAAAACCGCAAAATCCACCTAAACCGCACGGACAAAACCGCAAAACCGTCAAATCCACGAAAACTGCCAAAACCGCAAAATCTGCAAAACCGCAAAATCCGCCAAAACCGCAAAATCCGACAAAACCGCAAAAACCATAAAAAACTTTTAAAACCGCAAATTCGAAAAATGCCAAAACCGCAAAATCTACTAAAACCGCTGAAACCGCAAAACCGTAAAATCTGCGAATCCGTAAAAACCGTCATAACAGCCAAAACCGCCAAATCCGCAAAAAACCGCAAAACCCGCAAAAACCGCCAAAACCGCAAAAAACGGCCAAAACCGCAAAAACCATAAAAGCCGCAAAACCCGACAAACCACCAAAACCGCAAAAACCGTATAAATCGCAAAAACCGAAAAATCCATTAAATCGCGAAAACCATAAAAACCGCAAAAACGCTAAAAATGCCAAAACCGCAAAAATCGCAAAATAATTATTTATGAAAGAGATGAAATTATTTTATAAATTTTTATTATAAATAATAATAGTTTAATGTATCTGGATGAATTGGAAATGCGCAAACGAACAAACTTGCGTTCAAATGTTGCATTTGGATGCAAAATCCAAATGCAAAAAAAAACAAAAAAAATCCAGATACAACAACCACATACAACATCCAGATGCTGCATCCAGATACACAAACGAACAAGACCTTTCTAACTTAGTTGATCTTATATTTCGGTTCGATATTTCGTATCCCTTACATCATGTATATATCGTTTATATTGAGGATATCTTGATATCCAAGTATATAGGAGAAAAGATATATTTGTCTTATGTTATATTGTTTTAGAAGATATGATTTTGTATGATCGTCTGTATAAATATGACCATTAGGTCAAGAGATCAATCAACACTTTTAGCTGATATCTTGTTAATTTGTCATGGTATCAGAGCCTAAGATCCCAAAGATCTAGAATCCCTTTTCTTCTTCATCGTTTTAAGCCTCTCGGCCTCTGTCTCGTCTCTTTCTTCTCCCATCTTACTTTGTTCTTCATATCTGAAAACAGAGCACCTTAATTACAAAACAAAGCCTCTCGGCTGCAATCCATACATCCCTTTTTCAATGTCTGTTACCACCGCTGATGCTGAATTTAAACGCAAGACGATATCCCCATATGATCTCACGTCTGGTGACAATCTGGGGGCAGTGATATCTCAACCACTGCTCAATGGATTGAACTATGACGAGTGGGCTGTCAACTTGCGTATGGCTCTTAGTAGCCGCAAGAAATTTGGCTTCATCGATGGTTCTCTTTCTAAACCTAAAGTTGGTTCAACTACACTTGAGGATTGGATTGCTAATAACCATCTTCTCGTGGGTTGGATAAAGCTCACAATCGAACCAAAAATTCTCTCATCCATATCTACTCGTGAAGTTGCACGAGATCTGTGGGAAATCATCAAAAAAAGATTTTTTGTTAAAAGTGGTGCTCGCTTGCAACAACTCAGGAATGCTCTTGCTATCTGCAAACAGCAGGGATCCTTTATTGATGACTATTTCAGACGTTTGACAAAACTCTGGGATGGTATTGCAGAGTGTACTACCACCAAACAATGTGAATGTGGTCAGTTTACATGTGACCTTAACTCAGCACGTGAAAGAGAGTCAGAAGTGCTTAAGGTTCATGATTTATTGTCGGGGCTCGATGATGATGTTCATGGAGCGATTCGGTCTCAGGTCTGTGCAATCACGCCACTGCCTGATCTTGATACGGTTTACCAAACCGTGGTTCAAAATGAGACCATACGTTCAAGTGTGCTCAAAGATGCAGCGATGATAAGTTTTGCGTCTCAAATGACATCACCGTCTTCTCGTCAGTACATGACTCCTGCAATGCGCAATCCTGGCACGAAAGCACTGCCCCTGAACCGTGATCCTTCTCGTGTGTGTTCGGCTTGTGGTCGTACTGGTCATGAGGCATCATCTTGCTTCAAGATTGTGGGGTACCCTGAATGGTGGGAAGATCGTGGTCGAGGCAAGAACAATTCTCGTACTGGTTCCTCTGCTTCAACCGGTCGGGGACGTGCAATGCCATTGAAAGCCAATAGCACCTAGATTCTTGCTGCTAATTCTGTTTCCGCAAACACACATCAACCCTTAACCGAGGCTGATAGACTCGATTTAAGTGGTCTAACCGATGATCAATGGAGGACGATTCAGCATGTGTTAAGCTCTGCTCCCGTCACCGATCATTTGAGTGGTAAGAATGGCGTCGTGTCTTGGGTCATAGACTCGGGTACTATACATCATATGACGGGATGTGCTGATTTGCTTCATGATATTCATAACATATCTCATGTTGCTGTTCAATTAGTCGCAGAAAAGAATGTTGTTTCATCTCAACGTGGAACAATTGTTCTTACTCCTCACCTGAGTTTGAAAAATGTTTACTTTGTTACTGGTTTTCATATGAATCTTCTTTCCTGTGGACAATTGTTGACTGATGATCATCTTGTTGGACAAATCACTGATAGATTGTTGGTGTTTCAGGACCGCACTTCGAGGATTCTGATTGGAGTGAGTGATCGTGAGAGAGAGGGCTTGTACCGATTTCGTGAGATTGAAACAGTGGTTGCTAATCAGGCATCTGTCAGTGGAGATTCGTCTTTGTGGCATATGCGCTTGGGACATGCTTCTTCTCGGGTTATCAACAAGCTTCCTTGTGTTAAAGATTCTTCTACTAGTAGTAATAGTGAGCTTTCTACAATAAGTTGTGATGTTTGCTTACGAGCAAAACAAACTCGACAATCATTTCTAGATTCTTTATCTAATGCAAAAGAGATTTTTGACTTAGTTCATTGTGATTTATGGGGGCCATACCGAACTCCCGCATTCTGTGGTTCAAGATATTTCTTGACGCTTGTTGATGACCATTCTCGTTCTGTGTGGTTGTACTTACTTCCTGACAAATCAAGCGTCTCTTTACATCTTTGTAATTTCTTGAGTATGATTGATCAACAGTTTTCTAAGAAAGTAAATACGATAAGAAGCGATAATGGCACAAAGTTTCTGTGCATGTCACGATTTTTTCAAGAACAAGGCATTGTTCATGAAACGTCTTGTGTTCACACGCCTCAACAAAATGGCCGTGTTGAACGCAAGCACCGTCATATTCTCGAAGTAGCCCGCGCGTTTCGTTTCCAAGGAGGTTTGCCGATCACTTTTTGGGGCGAATGCATGCTTACGGCGTCTTACTTAATAAATCGTACTCCGTCACAAGTTCTTTGCGGCAAAACACCGTTCGAGATTCTTTATGGTCATCAACCGGGATACAATCACTTGTGTGTACTTGACTGTTTGGCTCATGCTCATAATGTGGATCAAAAAGGTGATAAATTTGCATCGGGGAGCCGTCGGTGTGTATTTGTGGGTTATCCTTACGGCAAGAAGCGATGGCGTTTGTATGACATTGATCGTGAGATATTTTTTGTCTCTCGTGATGTGGTGTTTGATGAAAGTGTCTTCCCATTGTCCGTAACTTCTTCTCCTCCAAACACCATATCACCTTCGCCGTTAGTGTCACCGGTTGATCCTCACCTTGATAATGATGACACAAATGACACATGCTTACCACATGATGACGTTGCTCCACTTACTCATGACGTTGCTTCTTCACGTGCCATAGACACTTTGTTACAAGATGCTCATGGTTCATCTTCTACTCATGAATCCACTTCACATGAATCTACTACTTCTGGAGACGTAGATCCTAGTGGTTCTACTGATGATTTGGGAAGGGGTAAACGTTCAAAAACACGACCTGCACGTCTTCAAGATTATGTTGTTGGCACAGTCACAGCAACTCTCCTCTCTTCTCTCACGACGTCGCCCTCTTCAGAGTTGTCCTCAGGTACGGATTGTCCTCTTTCAGATTATTTATCAGCTCATCGTTTTTCTCCTGGGTATTGTAGCTACTTGGTTGCTTTAACGACATCGATTGAACCAAGATCGTTCAAAGAAGCTATGACCTACGAAGAATGGAGAGAAGCTGTGGCATCCGAGGTCACTTCGCTTGAGGATAATCATACATGGGATCTCATGGACCTTCCGCCGAATAAGAAGCTCATTGGGAGTCAATGGGTTTTCCGTGTTAAGCTTAAAGCTGATGGGTCTCTTGAACGTTATAAAGCTCGTTTGGTGGCTCTTGGAAACCATCTATCGGAGGGATTGGATTACAAAGAAACCTTTGCTCCAGTGGCGAAGATGACTACCGTTCGTCTTCCACTTGACATTGCTTCTAAAAGAAATTATGAAGTCCATCAAATGGATGTTCATAATGCGTTTCTTCACGGTGATCTCGAAGAGGAGGTTTACATGAAATCGCCTCTTGGTTTTACTGCACCCGGAGACAAACGAGTTTGTCGATTACGGAAAACAATATACGGTCTTAAACAATCGCCTAGATGCTGGTTTGCGAAACTAACAAGTGCTCTTATCAAGTATGGCTTTACTCAATCACGATCAGACCGCTATTCGTGTTTCATCATGGCGGCATCTCGGTTCAAATACTCATCTACGTAGATGATTTAATGATTACGGGTAACTCCCCTTCTGCTATTCAAGAATTCAAAGACTATTTGTCTACTTGTTTTCACATGAAGGATCTAGGACATGCACGATATTTCCTTGGTCTGGAGATTGCTCGTAGTCCTGCTGGAATCTACTTATGTCAAAGAAAATATGCTATTGATATTGTCTCCGAAGTCGGCTTGTTGGGATGCAAACCTGTCGGGTCTCCGATTGATCAAAATCACCGTCTTGCACTTGCTAAAAGTCCTCCGTTGGCCAATCCAGATAAGTATCATCTTCTCGTTGGCACACTTATCTACTTGTCCTCTACACGTCCTGATCTCGCTTATGCCATCCACATCGTATCTCAGTTCATGCAAAAGCCTAAGGAAGATCATTGGTTCGCGACTCTTAAGTGTGTACGATACTTGAAAGGAACACTTGGACAAGGTATTCTTCTAAAAGCTGATACGCCTCTTCACTTAACAGGATGGTGTGATTCGGATTGGGCGAGTTGTCCGTTGTCTCGTAAATCCTTAACAGGTTGGTTGGTTCAATTGGGTGACTCTCCTATCTCTTAGAAAACTAAAAAGCAAAAGACGTTGTCATGTTCTTCTGCTGAGGCAGAATATTGGGCAATGGCAGATACTACACGTGAACTAATATGGATTAAATCGTTGCTTCTTGATCTCGGTATTGATTACTCTGAGTCTATGTCTTTACGTTGTGATAGTCAAGTTGCTTTACATATTATCGCTAACCATGTGTTCCATGAACATACGAAACACATTGAAGTTGATTGTCATTATGTTCGGGACAATATCTTGGCTGGTTTTATTCGAGCTACTCACGTTTCTACAAAGCTTCAGCTCACGGATATCCTCACCAAGGCATTATGACATAAGGAATTTGATTCATTTCTTCTCAAGTTCAGCATTCATGACCTCCATGCTCCAACTTGAAGGGGAGGGGGGGAGAGGGGGATATTGAGGATATCTTGATACCCAAGTATATAGGAGAAAATATATATATAATTGCCTTATGTTATATTGTTTTAGAAGATATGATTTTGTATGATCGTCTGTATAAATATGACCATTAGGTCAAAAGATCAATCAACACTTTTAGCCGATATCTTGTTAATTTGTCGGTTTATTTAGTAATATTTAAGTGTCTGAAGTTCTAGAAATGGCGGCATTCCATGAATTTTATCTAGGAATCGTGAAGACCAACAATTGCTTCTTTGTTAAACAATACGAAAGAGGCAACACCAGGGTTCATTTCACAGTGGTCTAGCCTTCGTACCAAAGTATTCACGGTGGCTAAAGGAGAGAATATCATGTTCAAAATCAACACATGGTTCCCACTAAGTTGATATTGAATCAGTATGAACGAATATACAATCTTGTATCATCAAAATAGGTGAAATAATAACATTAAAAAACAAATATAAAGCTATTGTATTCAAAAATTATTGAATAAGTTAAAAAATAATAAAATAACGAGCAAATTCATCAAAACACAAACTAGGGGTGGGTGAACGGTAATTCAGAACGAAAATTTACAGGAAAAGGAACGAAACGGAACATTCAAAAACCAAAATAAATGTCCCGTTTGTGTCCTATTTTAATTTCAGGACGGAAGAAAAATGGGATGAAACGAGACCGGAACGGAACAAAAATTCCCAAAATATTAAGGAAAAAAAATATAGGACGCTTACATATAAAAGTTTAAAATGGAAGAACCAACAATAATGATTTACAAAAATTAAAAAATAACGTAAAAGATTATGGTAAATGGACTCCACAAAATAGTTAAATTTTACATAAACAAATCATGCTCATGTAAGGCAGTGTCGGTCTTGAATTTTAAGAGACCGAAAGCGAAGAAAAAAAAAAGGCCAGTTTATATCTTTAGATTAATAAAAGTCGATCACCTTATATATATATTACTAGGGTGTTAGGTTTTTTGTTTGTTTACTTTTTTTCCTGATCACGTTAGATATGTTTTTTCAAATTGTTTTTCTAATTTGTCGCTTCTTTTATTTCTCATTATTAATTTTCATTTATATATCATTTAAATATTAAAAAGGGGGAAATTTTTTAAAAAAGCCTATCATAGTGGTCTCGAACTGGAGACTTACAAGTTCAAAATTGGCTGGCTAAACCACTACACCAATATAACTTTTTAAGAGGAAAGGCCGCAAGTTGTTTATATTTTTAAAAGGCTGGAAGCCAATGCTAGCTTGTCATCAGCGCCGGGCCTGAAGACACCTAGTTTAAAGGTAAAATATATTTATTTGATTAAAATAGAATATATTTTGATATATTTAAAAAAATTAGATTAGGTATAAAATTATATTACATTAGTATTAGAAAATATTTATAAGGATAATATCAATGTTCAAGAAGCGATACTTAGGCGGTTTAAACGTTTACAAAAAAAATATATATATATATATAGCATATCACATGATATAAAATATAGTTCATAATATATCTTAGAACACAAACATCTATTGAAAAACTAAAAAATATTACATTATGAATGAAAGTTAGCCAAAAGATGAGTTGTATACATATCAATATTTTTAATCATATATTTATGAAACTAAAACTTATAATTAGGTTATATGTAAAAAAATAAATGTTAATTAACTTATATCTTTGTATGGCCGCCTAGACCTGCCTAGGTCCGCCTAGACTCATCTAAATCCGCTTAAACCCGCTTAATAATATTGACGCCTAATTTTTTGATAAAAGGTTTTCTTCGGTACAGGGATTACTGGTAGCGGATGAAAAACTAAAAAAAAACTAAGCTAAAATAAACAAAAACTAAACACACTGCTAGCCCAAAGAAAAGGGGATCTGATGCCAGTGACAAGCAGATTTGTACAAAATCCGATATCAAATATAATCCAATCTCGCTTAGCTACCCTACCACTCTGGCGCGTTCCGCAAGTTAGCTTACAAATTCACTGAATATCGAGTATTGTTCTTAACTGACCGCATAACCACGGGAAGGTGGGATTGACCTTGTTTCCTCGGATGCCGAAACTTTCCGCGTAGCAGTTGGAATAGCTGGTTTCCCGATGAACTCCTCATACTTGTAACCTTCACCGACAATTAAGCGCAAGGCGAACCAAAGATGGATCCAAATGACGACCGCAACAACGAAAGCACATGGATCCAACCTGCAAAGAAGATTAGAAAAGAACCACTAGAGATGGTCAAGTGACCAAACTCTAGCGCTCGGATGTTGAAACCAACACGAGAAGCCTCTGAAACAAGCAGACTTCGAATGACTCAAAGCGGAATCTACAAATCTCGCCTCGTCCTAGCACCGAGAACCGGTGAATAGCTTTCTTTGCTTCACGGACCATAAGCCGTCAGAGGCAATCGAAAGCTTAAGCACCATGAAAGAATTAGATCCACCACCAAAATCGCCGCGAAAGTTTGCCGGTGTTGGTGCTCTGCTTTGCCGTGACCGGAATGGCTAGAAGGACACCGCCTGAGACCAAACAACATCGAAGCCATAAACGACTTACCTGTTTATGCTGGACTCTAGACACGAACGCGTTCCAATCAGGAGCTTCTGACCAACACTCTAAGACCAAATCCTCCTGCACGCGCCTCCAAACAGATGATAAATGCCGGATCTCCTTCTGGACAGGCTCTCGCGGCCTCACTTGCCGAGACCCCAAGGCCAAGAAACACCAGTCGACCGCTGCCCTCTCCGCAAATCTGACTCGAAAACGGAGCACCCAAGCACAGAGACCAAGGCGGAGGAGCCAATTCCGACTCACGCGCCACCATCCAAGGAGGAAGAGCCATAAATTTGAAAAGGGGAAAAACCGTCTACGCTCAACCTTCCAATCCTAAAAACCGACTTTCCCGCACCCACCGTGTCTCCTCCTCGCCGTTGTTCCAAAAACCACGACGATGTCGGCCCGAATTTGATCAGATCTGGAAACTAGCAGCCGAACGCCTAATTACAGCGCCTAGGAGGTAATCGCCACAGTCTAAGGGGGTCTAGTGCCTAGGCAGCGCATAAGCGACCGTCTAGACCGCTTTTTAGAACACTTGATACATTTAATAAAATTACTAAAACATGCTCAATTTAAAAAATCACACATGAAAAAGTCTTTGTACTTCCTTTTAAATAAAATAGATTTGTTTTTCATCAAATTAATCTCACCTATTCCATGTCATCATTTCTCTCATACCATGCTACATTTTTGTCATCATTTTTAACCAATAGAATTATAACAAATAAGCTTTTACCACTAATGGTATTGACAATTTTCGAGTTTCTGGATTTTTTATGGTTACTTTGGATACATTCGAGTAATTTCGAGTATTCGGGTATAGAAAAAACAAGTCCAAACCGAAATCGAAATAGTATCAGTTTTTTTGGGTTCACAAGTGAAATATTCATACGAACCCGAGCGAAAAAAAACTAACCGAATCGACCAAAAATATACCTCGGTTCCAATGTAGTTCCTAAATTTAAATATCTAAAGAACCAAAGAACCGAAGAATCCATCCAGAACCGACCGGAATACCTGAATGCCGAGACTTAAAAGTAGTAATGAAATATAAACCACACGACTCTCGAATCTCTTCCTTCTCTCTCTTTTCTTCACTTTCACAAGTGTTTCATCATTTTACACACAGAGACAGAGAGATGGCTTCCCTACCGTACGGAGTCTCAAATCTATGCAGAAACCAGGAGGTTCTGTCATCTTATGTACGGATTCTTCCAGTTGGGCGACGAATCAATGGTTTTCTTCTCACAAATAGATTGGAATATCTCCACCAAATACTAGGATTTCGCTGAAACGATGCTAACACTTTCCTTGTATTTGTTGAGATGACGCAGGAGGAACAAGAGCTGCAAAGAAAGTTTTATGTAGATACGAGGGGCATGGATTGTCATCATCAGTAGAAATGAGAGAAAGACAAAAAATGAGATGTAAAGTTAGCTCAAACTCTACTGAAACCCAAGACGATTCTGCTGGAAAGACCAAGGTCTCCCATTTATTTAATCTCTTTAATGTCTCATCAGTCATCATCATCAGTCATCATTTCCTGAACCAAACTCTCTTGTGTAATAATTTTGGTTACAGAAGACGCCGTTTGGATACACGAGGAAGGATGTTCTGTTGATTGGAGTTGGAGTGACTGCACTTGGTATCGGACTAGAGAGTGGACTTGAGGTATATTCATCATCTATCTAATATATCAAGGAGAGAAGAGAATCCCAAAAATGTTCTTCTCTGAGTACGTTTCTGTTATGATGAGATGGCAGTATGTGGGAGTAGATCCCCTACAGGCAGGGAACGCGGTGCAGCTGATAATGGTGCTGGGATTGACTTTGGCTTGGATATCGACTTATATCTTTAGAGTCGGAAACAAGGAGATGACTTATGCCCAACAACTTCGTGACTACGAGTCTCAAGTCATGCAGGTTCCTGCTTTATTGTTAAGATGATTGTTAGCTCTTAATTTGGGGTTTATGTACTTTACCGCTTAACATATGGTTGGTTAATGGGCAGAAACGGTTGGACAGCCTATCGGAGGCAGAGTTAGAGGCACTGATGGAACAGGTTGATGAAGAGAAGAGACGGGTCGAGTAGGCTCCTTTTCTTCATTGTTCTATCACCTGCAAAATATTAGGTAAAGAATCAAAGCACATGTTCTCAAAGTAGTTTTCCAGTAAACATTTTGATTTTCTTTCTCATTACTCACTGTTGGTTGTATGATACACAAAAGAATGCAAATCAAAGAATATGTCAAAACAGTGCAAGGGATGATCAGGATCAGCTCATCAGAGCACACCATAAAATCCCAGGGGCTTTATACAAAACGAATCAAACCACATAAACAAATTGAATCAAAATGAATAAGCTATGAACAAATGTGCGTATGCGCAACAAGCTTTTTTTTTTTTACTCAAGTAGAAACTTTTACGACTTATATCTGACCCGACTGCCTAACGAGCAATGGGAACTCAGGCGAATCCGGGTGAAGTCCTTTGACTAGAGCTACAAATTTTAGTACACCTTCACTGCTTAATAACTTGAGCTTCCATGCTGTTGAATTCACTGTCCCATTTCGTCTGGCTTGAAATGTTGAATCCTTCGGCTTGATCTTCAGTGACAAGCAAGGACTTCCTTGCAATTCAATAACCTGGATAAAATTCAATTTTGTATCAAAACAGAAGAAAACCCGACAATAGTGAGAGCAAAGGGTAAGAATTTAAACAAGCACTTTACCATCTCAAATATGTCGGTGATAGAGCAGCTCGAGTCAAGTACAAAATATGGAGCAGAAGAAGCATCTGTTGGCAAAGAACTCAGCCGCCTGAAGTCTTCTTTGCATATGTAAAGATGTCCACCCGCCACAAACAGTGACCGACGAAGCCATGACAGTTCTGTTCAGTTTATCAGAGAAAAATTGATTTAACACTAAAGTATATAGTTAGTGCTGACACAGCTCGAGTTAAATGACTTATAAGCTAGTAAAACCTCATCTGTACAGAAATAACCATTCTCAATTCGCTAGAGTTTCATGAACTGCATCTAATCTGTGCATTAATATTTTACATGAACTAGACCTGAATGATTCCTTTTGGTAGACTTAGAAACTGAATTGATGACATCCCATCAACTGTAAAATAATTTCTATGAGTAGCAGTGACTAGCCAAAACCCTAAGCGCCAGATTCATGTAGAAGATACTTCACAGAAATGCCATCTATTAGCTCGATAAATAAAAGAAAGGAACAAACATTAAGGACCTGTAATTTATGGCGAACATGAGCTTACATACTAGGGATGAAATCATGAGCTATTAGCATGATCTGACAACTACCTATGAAAGTCAATGGTAGTATGCACTACTAACACGTCCTAGTCCACTCATGGACTCATGGAAAAAGATGAAATGCACAGAAAAAACTTTTGAGGTGAACTCTTTCTCACCGAAAGATATCAAAATATGCTAGAAAGAATATACCTCCAAAAGTGCTGCTCTGAAAATGGAGAACACTATACTGGAATATACTTAGATTTCGACCACCACATACTTCTTTCTCAAACAATTCCACTTGAACATTCTCCAAACTGTCATTTAAGTTTCAATACGTGTCAAATCAGAAAAAGGAAGAAGCAATAGTAAAAGAGATGAATAAAAAGATGATAGCTCACCTTCCCAAACAACAGTTGGATTCTGTAGCCTGAGAATCCAAGACTTTAATAATATCGAGTAAAACTGTTGTTTTTTCGATGCTCTCCGTTATGAAAATGTACTCTACGTCCTCCCTAAAGCGTAGCCTAAACCAGAAGGATAGAGACTAGTCAGAGACATGGCCACAGAATCAACTTTAAAAGCAGAACCATAAAATACTAACCTCACAACCTGAAGTCCTAGACCAACTGAGACGTCTTGTATATCTTTGATTGTATGCGAACACAATAACTTTAAGTTGCTCTCTGCAGACAACAGGGGTCAAGCAAAAGTACATCAACATCAACAGCGAATATCATATTAAGAGATAAAGAATAAAAGAGGACGGCGGAGAAGATCAGTCCAACCTTGTGAATCAGTAGAGACACCCACGAGCAGCACCTGAAGTTTTTCTTGTTTACTCAGTAGCAAGACTACTTCCCTGCATTTATAGAGCACTGTCAGGGGGAAAAGAAGAGACCTATCCTTGTATAAAATGGCTTCTCAAGACAAATTTATATATATAGAATTAAAGAACACATCATTCATACATGTGAAGGTGTGAATAACGAGGGAAACAAAAACATCTCTATCTAATCCTATCGACCGGTTTTTCGTTTTCAAATTGAATATTAAGAAAGCCTGTGAATGCTAGAGAAGCAATATATACGCGATCTCAGTGACTTTTCACTCCGCCTGTCCCTATCAAGTATCATAAGTGTTTAAATAAAGACAAAAAAACTCACAGTACTTTCTTTTTCCTAGAACTACAATAATAAGGGGCACAAAACTTACCGTTCCTCGTAGGTGGATTCTTGCTGTAATATACAATCACAACTAACGTAAATCCGACAAGTCTCCTCAATGCTAGAATCTGACAGCGTCATTGTAAAGTATTCCTCCACTAGATCACCTATTGGTTTAAGAGATTTTTCAATTCCCAAAAGTCTAGTATTGCTCTTAGGAATACAACCCGTAGTCAATGAAGCTTCTTGCATATGATCAGAAGCATTCCCCTCTTCACAAGAATCACTAATATCTGCATCACTTCTATAAGATGTTTCACCGCTGTTTATGAAACTATTCTCCTCAAGTAAAGAAACGACTCTTCGTTTAGGCTTCCTCTTACTTTTCCTTTTGTCAAACCAATGGTAAATCTTGTTGACACCAGAAGTGAGCTCGCTATTGTGTAATCCAGAAAGAAAATTTGTGGTCTTTTCTTTGAATGAATCATCTATCCTCCAAGTCTTTATGATGCTACTCTTCTCTGGTTGAGAAGCAAGCAAGTCTTTATTCCCATTAAGAGGATCCATCAACGTATTCTGTTCAGGATTTGATTGGTCAGAATCATCATTTTCATTTTCACTGCAGCTGCTTGTGCTATCAGATGATGCTACTGAATAAGAATCTGCTGATAGTTGCATGATTTCTTCCACCAGGTTATGACGACGGTGTAAGACATCCTTTTGATAATGAGGGGGTGATCGCACATATGTTGAAGGTGAAAATGATCCTGCCAAATCTTGAATAGCATCTGATTTTGTCATGTTTCCATTTTCACCTAGCTTCCCATCATGAAAAAGTGAATAACGCTTCCGATTTAAATCTGTAATTTGGAAACCTGGTAAAGGCCCTGATGCATATCTCAATGATTCACCATGCTGCTTTGGGCTTTTTCTACTCTTTGTGTAGAACTCTTTCTCTGAATCAGTACTCGAGCTATCTTTTCTGACATCCACAAAGTCCTCTGACGGATGATCCATCCACTCCTTAAACTCCCGCAGCCAAAGAACCGAACGCTCTTTCTTCAACCGTTCAACTTTACTTATTAGACCAAAGATATCAGCTTCATGATCAGACTTGACATTCTCCTCTTTGGTTTGAATCTCGGGTTCCCGCGAAGCAGACTCTTGATCAGAATTCACATAGATGCTCTCTTCCTCACTATTGATAGATGCTAGCCGGTAGATTGTCTTCTGTGAAAGGAAAAAGAGGAATGATAATAAGCTTTCAATACTTATTTAGACCACAAAAAGAGGAGAAGCTGAAACTCTTAAATAGCAGAAACAAAAGCTGCTAGTCCAGTGATGTGTCATGTTCACGATGCTTTTACCATACATCAACCGCGTTCTAGACTGGATATGTCTTATGTTTTTCATGCTGAGTGTTTTGTCACGAGATGAAAGGGCCAGTACAGCCACGAGTGATTATAAAATACGTAAACAAACATTCTGCCAGTTACCTTTTTTCTATTACAGCTTCCTTCGTCATCAGCTTCATCTCTAGCTGGAGAGTAGAACCCATAGCTGGCAGGCTGACTTTTCCTTTGGGAAACAACAACCTGCCTCTTCAAAAACTCTCTATTCCCAATGTGTTTGCCATCTAGCTTCAACTGAAAGCCGCACAGATAGGAAGAAGCATTTTTAATTCAAGCAGAAACTTAAATGGTGCAGATTATGTCTTATAAACATCTATATTCTCCAAAACAAAACTTACATCATTTGGAAGAGCAACATAGCTGAGGACACGTGCCCTGTACCATCGAGTACAGCAAAGTGGATTTCCTTCCAACCACAGGTCTGTTAAGAATGAAAGACTCCCAAGGAACTCCAATTCTGAAAAGTTGGAAATAATATTGAAGGAAACATCAAGGCCTTCAAGTGACTTCAAATTCTCAATCCCACGCAATGTAGTTAGCGCATTGTTCCTCAACACAAGTTTAACAAGGTGACATGATACCTGCATAGTTCAAAAAAGTAGGTGAAACCTAAATAAAATCTTCGGCACAGAAATTCAAAATGTCCTTATATCCATGTGATTTCAAACCAAACCTTAGTATTTCTAGGACTATCAAGACTAGCTAATACTAACTGAAGAAAGCAAACGTTGAGCAACTGACACACAGAAACCTGAAATAACCCACCTCACTCAAGTGAGAGATTTTTCTAAGTTGATTGAAACCCAGATCAAGGTTTTTCAATTTGGTACATCTCCGAAGATTATCCACCTTTGCAAACTTGTTTCGACTCAAATCAAGCGACTCAACAGCTGGGAGAAGTTGCAACGACTCATCCATGAGCAAGAGACGGTTACAAGCGCAAGAAACGAAAGCCAACTTATTCCAATGCGGTGAATCCTTTATTTCGGCGATTCTACTAGCGAACACATGCCTCAGTGCATCCTACATTAAATGGAAACCTGGAAAAGATTAGTTAGGGGCTTCCCAAAACGGTTCAAAAGACAAGCAAAAGCATATCAACAAACTCAAACATCAACCTTTGCGTCCAGAAACTCTGAAGAAATGACATGAAAAATCTTCATGCGTTCATTGCCCATTCCAAAAATACTAACAGTTCAATTTCGCTACAGCCTAATGCAACACAGAACAGCCACAGAGCTATAACCCCACTCAATGCCATAGCAGAAATGCACTGAACCAAGAATTAAGAAAAGAGAAAAACTCACAGTGGAATTATGGCAGATCAACTTCTCCAAGGTGTGCCTGAGTTCGAGCAATCCCTTGGCAGACGAAGTGGACAAATCACACCCACGTAGTTCCAAGACCTTAAGCTTAGCAAAAGGAAGAAGAGAGAGAGGTGTAGGATCACGGTTCGGTGAAGGAAGCGAAGAAACGACCTTGAGAGAAGGGAGGAGGCGGAGGACACGTCGGAGCTGCTCGAGAGCGCGGTAATCACCGATGTCGGAGACGTAAGCGCGGAGATAGTCAACGGGAGCTCCGGAGAGCATACGCTCGAGCTCACGGAGAGATTCGAGACGGAGATGAACATAGTGAAGGCCAGCGGGATTGAGCTTGAGGACATCGGAGCCATCAATAAGCGAATCAGCATTCTCTTCAAGGAACTTCTCAAGTTTCTCTAAATATCGATCTCCCGTCACGATCGCCATGTGAGAGATTAGGGATTTGACACGGAAGCGGAAAAGGCGCGGGAGAAAGAGGAAGAGAGGTTCTAGAGAGAGAACGAGGAGAGAGGTTTGAGAAGGGTAAATAGAGAAACTGCCATGGCTGATGCGAAGAGAGAGAGAGAGAGAGAGATTGATGATGATTGGTGAAATTTTGGCAAATAGGAAACAGCGAAGATGATTCTCTTTCTCTGCGATTAAGCTTTTGATAATTTTACTTATTAGTTACTAATCATTGATTACACCATTTTAAAACACGGTTTCCACATACATTTTCTCCACAAGCAAAAGATTTTTCTCTTAACAACAAATTAGTTTAATATTTTTTTCCCATTTTACGAAGTTTAAATAAAAAATTTCCCACCTGATTTGAGCTAAAAAATATTTCATTTAAATTCAAATTTCGTTTCCTTTTGATTCCTTCCGTCCTTTTTCCTTAAAATCACCTTTCAAAACAAAGCCTCTTTAAACTCTTCGATGCGATCAAATTTTGTTCCTAGAAGCACAATTCAATCAAAGCTTTCTATACGAGAAATTATAAATCGGAAGCTCAAAAGTCATTCATATATATCATCTACATGAATGAACAAAACGAAAAACGAACATCACTCCGATGATTATGTGCATGTACATCATTTAGATAATCATCTGGATAAATTTGTTGAATGATGTTCGAGGTGGGAAGGTTGCGACGTGACTTTGTTAGAAGAAGGATACGGTTTGCGGGTCGGAAACTCTCGTAAATATAAAGCGTGATGTTCGACGATGAAAGTAATGTTTATTATCGGAGTGTTTAATTGGATACAAAGAATGATAAAGTAATTTTCTCTCTCTAAACTAGTTTCTTCTTATTCTCCAGAATTTTCTCCCTTCCATTCGTTGAATGAATTCTCTTATTTATAGGGCGAGAAGTCTTCATCGACGTCGCTTTCAGATCACGAGATGGGCCTCGGCGTGACTCGGGTCGGCAGGATTCGTGCTGCGTCTCGGCCTGCTCATCCGTATTATCGGCTGTCAAACAACCCACTTTTTTTTCGAAGCATTTCAGCGGGTCTTCGGGCTTTAATCGATGTGTGTCAGGTGATGATCTCAGTCGTCCGTGCCTCTGGTTCGCGTGTCACTTTCGAGGTCTGCGATGCTCCCATGCTTCATTAAATGCAGAGGTCTTACGATGATGTTGGTTGAGGCCCGACGGGCCTCGTTCGCTATTGGGCCGCGAAATCGTGGTCGAGGCGCTGGACTTGAGATCTCGATCCAGGCTTTGAGTCCAAAGCCTTTCAGAGTGGGCATGACATGTTAGGAGGGGTGTTAAACCCACCTCCAACAATTAGTCCCCCCCCCCCCGGNGAAGCGTTCACGCGGAGTGAGCGAACCTTCGAAGCGTGCTTGGCGTACTCTGGAAGGTCTTGAAGCGATGATGATGTGTCGATCCATCTTAGCGTGTTTAAGAAGATTTCAGAATTGAGGCGATGTGGCTCCAATCGTTAGGCGCCACGTATAGAGTCTATGCCTGGGGAAGCGAGGAGACGCGCCTAGGGTTAATGATGAGACATCTTTTCGATTTCCTTTCTCTTCTCCAATAAATAGAGACTTCGTCTCGCCGATTCTTCATTTCCTCGGCATCTAAGGTAAATTTATTTTCCTCTGTTCTCTCTCTTCTTCCTTTGAGTTTTCCGGTTACGTTGTTAGCGCTCCGTCGTAGATTTCTCCGATTTGCTCAAGAACATCTCTAGTTTTTCAATATTCCTCTTTGCTAGATCTTCTCTGGTTAGACTTTGTGATGTCGAAACGTATAAGGGTTGAATCTTCTGAATCCTCCGGTTCGCTCGGGTCCGGGAACAACCAATATTCTAGCAGCCTTTCATCTGAGGGGATGATCAATCTCCAACTCGGAGCGTCTCCTCTCGGGATGCCGAGGAGCAGGTCCTCCTCGATGATCTCGCGAAACATAACGCGTCGTGCCTTAAGCTCGGTGCGATGTCCTCCTCGCAGCCTCGTCATGATTCAGACCTTGCACCTGAGCCTAGAGAACAACCCGGGAACTAGTCTCCGGAGCGCCAGCTGACTCTTGGTGTTGCCCAGACTCAGGGAAAATCCAAGAAGAAAACCAGGAGTAATTCTAAGGCCAAAGTTTCTGAGCATGCCGCGGGTCCAAAGAAACCCAAGAAGCCCCGCAAATCAACAGTATCTTCCCAACTAAGTCTGATGCGGTTACGCTTCGTGGTATCGTTAGTGGTCGAAGCTCTGGTTTGGAATTGCGGGAGCCGATGCCCAATCAGCGACCCTGGAATCCTCCACGGGGCTTCCTGTGCCTTTATGAGTCGTTCTTTGCTGATGTGGGACTCTGGTTCCCTCTTCCTCCTCTGCACATAGCTTATTGATAGGTGAGGGAATATGGGTTCACGCAGCTTACCTCTCCGTCGGTCCGGAACTTAGTATCTGCAATTTCTGTGGCGTCGGAGTTGGGCTTCAAGATGACGCTGGAGATGTTTTAGGAAATGACTCAGATTAGCCCAATTCGCTCCCTTCAAGGGACATTCTATGTTAGTTTTAAACCCGGATGTAAACTGATCCAAGGTTATAACACCAGGATCGATAGGTGGTGGGCGAAGTACTTCTTTGTTCGAATCAACGAGGCGTCGGTCCTTGATCCCTACCGGGAGTATATGAGAGGATGGGGTCGAAGTTTCGGTAGTGGCCCAGTTTGAATAGCACAGCGGATCACGTTTTTCCTTTCTCTAATGTTTTCTCCTGTTATGTGCAGATCGTCCTCTCCCGGTTAACCCCATCCCGCGAGAGTACTTCGCCTTTATAAAGGAGCTAAAGAAGAGGAAATTCACCATGTGGCCTATCATCTTGAGGGGCATCCAAGCAATCTTCGCTAAGTTCAGGAAACGTGAGCGCTCTGATACATGAGTATTCCTTTGTTACTGACATTTTCTTATTCCTTTTCTTTTCGTATTGGCAGCTTCTTGACACCTCCCTCCAAGTGTTGATCAGCAAATTGTTTACGACCCCGCTGCCGAGATGGGACAATTTGATGATGATTTCCCGGATTTGTTTCCAAAGGGAGCAAAGAAGAAGAAGAAGACATCGGACGAGGCGAGCGCCTCGAAGCAGGTCGTGCCAACTGAGAAGGCATCGATAATGGACCTTACTCTCGATCCTCCCCCGGTTGCCGAGGGTAGCGGAGGGACCGAAGATGTGGAGAAGAACCCCACTTCTGATGAAGATAATCAGCCTCTTCGGGAAAGGAAACATCGTCGGACTGAAGAACGGGAAGACGCTTTGCAACAAGATATTGGTGATCAGACCTCGCTTCGTCTTTCTTCGCCCCCCCCCCAATTCGTTGCTCTTTCTTATCCTCTTCAGCTTGCTCCTCCCTTGTTATCTGAGCCCGGCGATGCCCCTTCTGGATCTCGCGAAACGGAGAGAGATGCCGAAGGAGTCGGCAAAGGTATAGTTCTTGTCACGCCCTCCGAGGCTCGCACTAGTACCAAGGCGGCCCCCGAGGCCAACCAGGAAGAGACCCGAGCTGTCGAGACGTTCCCCGTGGTTTCTTATGAGATCGATGCGTCCAACAAGACGGGCTTTAACTTCAGGTCCACGAGTCGTGTTCCTTTTTTTACTGACTCAAATGCATGCGGGGAGCTGCATCGGGCCGTCGCCTCGTCTGGAGTCGACTTTCCCCTGCTGAGGGAGCTGGAGTACGCGGATGAGTTCTGCAAGCTTTTCCGCAAGACTCAGGAGGTGAAGTATCTTCCTTTTCCTTTTCTATGTGTTTTTCCTTGTCGATTTTTCTAAGTCTTTGTCTTATTTTCCAGTTGGCCTTTCATTCTACCAACCTCGTTAATAAATGCGATAAAAAATTGAAGAAGCTCAAGAAGTCTGTCTCGAAGCGTGACGAGGACATTAAGAGGTTGGAGAAGGAAAAGGGGACTGAGATGGCGAATCTACGGCTCGAACTTATCGAGAAGGAGAAGAAGATACTTGATTTGTCCTCCGAGGTTCGAAGGTTGGTCGATGTGGAGACGGCAGCGGAAAACGAGATGTCGACTCTGAATGGCCGTATACGGGAGCTTGCTGAGTAGAAGTCGCACCTCGAGGATCATATGGATGCAGAAATAGAAAAGGTTGCGAAGTCTGCTGAAGAACGAGCGCAGGTGGAGAAGCTTTGTTGGGAGCAGCTTCGAGCGGATTGTGAGGGTCGTTTGCAGAAAGTGAAGCAGTTTCTCGAGGATCAGAAACGAATCAAGAAGAAGTACCTTATAGCCAACCAGCTTAAGGGTGTTCTGGAGGCTTTCGTTATTCTCTTGGAGGGATACGAGCTGGATCTCCCGGAGGACTTTGTGGAGGACTCTAAGAAGGAGAAGGAGGACACCGATGCATGGCTTAATGTGCAGGTGCTGGCCAAGTTGTATGAGTCTGATTTGGTTCTTCCGGAAGAAGGAATGCCATCGGGGCCTCCGCAAGGGGAGATTATGGCGCTTCCCTCTGCTTCGCTATCCTACCTCGCTGACAATGTGGGGTTGCCCTTGGTCGATGCTCCGCAGACTCAGGAAGATCCGCCTCGTGAAGATACTGAGGAGGCTTGAATGTTGAGCCCTTTATCTTTATGTTTTTCTTCTTTTGCTTTAAGAACTTATCTTTTCCCCTTTGTTTTTATTTCCGAGGTTGATATTTCTTTCGCCTCGTTGTTGTATTGAACCCTTTTGTTTTGAATGGATTGCCATTTCTTCTTATTGTATGGGTGTTTGTTCTTTCGGTTCCGGCCTTCCCTTCTTATAGCGTAGCCATCCAATGTGGGTGCGCGGTTCGCAAGGTTCACTCACTAATTTTATTGGTCCCCTCTGGGTATGCGAGGTCTTTTTGGACTTTGTCATTTTTGTTGTCAAGTGGTTTCTTTTTTGGGTATGCGAAGTCATAGCCTCGCATCCTTTTTTTTTGACGAAGCGGTGAGTCAGCCCGCTTAGATTTTAGATTTGGCCATTTTCTTTTGACGTTTGGCAAATGTCTTATGCGAGACGGGCTCGGCTTGAGAGTGGTGTGGATGATCAGTCCACTGCATTCGTGGGGAATACGCTGTGCGGGGCGGGCCCGACTTATGTTTTGATGAGACCGATATGTGTTTCGACATAGCCTCGTCGATGCTTGCCTCGGTGGCAGCCGGTATGTGTGGAACTTAGTTTTTGTGGTGAAATATATTTTTTATAGATATATAGTTGCACCTCCTGAAAGTTGCCTACGTACCCCGAAGGTATCAAGCCAGTCGTAGTTCGATTTTACAAAGGTAGATAGTGGTCGGGGTGATAGACTTCCGTTTGTCACTCAGTGGTAGAATCGCTTCAAGTTCATTGAATTCCAGGACCGTGGCACCGAGTCGCCGTTCATTTGTGTTAGCTCGTAAACGTCTGGGCGGACCGTCTTCGAGACTAGGTATGGACCTTCCCAGTTCGCGCCTAGTTTGGAGATGGGTTTTTTGGCGGTGTTTTCGTAGACTTTACGTAGAACGAGATCGCCTTCTTCGAAGCGACGTCTTTTGACTTTCTTGTTGTAATAGCGAGCGACTTGGTGTTGATAGTTCTGTATGTGCAAGAGGGCCTGGTCTTGCAGTTCTTCGGCGAAGTCGAGCTGGTCGAGTATCATTTTGTCGTTGATGTCGGGGTGCTGGGTAAGTAGAACACATCGTATACCTGGTACGTTGACTTCGGCTGGAGACATCGCTTCCATTCCGTAGGCCAAGGAGAAAGGGGTTCGCCTGGTGGCGCTTCTAGGGCTAGTACGATGCGACCACAGGACTCCGTCAAGCTCATCGACCCAAACTCCCTTTTTATCTTCGAGCCTTTTCTTAATTCCGTCAAGGATCCGTTTGTTCGTTGCTTCTGCATGCCCGTTACACTGCGGGTATCGTGGTGTGGATTTGCTGAGTCTGATTCACCATCGAGCATAGAAACACTCGAACCTATCAGATGTGAATTGCGAACCATTATCGGTGACTATCTCGTAGGGAAGCTCGTGGCGACAAATGATTAATTTCCAAACAAAGTTCTGGACGTCGATGGCTTCGATTTTGGCGTAGGCCTCTGCCTCTACCCACTTTGTGAAGTAGTCAAAAACGATGAGCATGAATTTTCTTTGATTAGAGGCTGGCAGTGGACCGACGATGTCAATTGCCTATCGCATGAAAGGGTATGGCGATGTGGAGGTCGTGAGTAGCTCAGTCGGGACGTGTATTGTGTCTCCGTGTCGCTTGCACTTCTCGCATTTTTGAGCAAAGTCTTCGCAATCCTTCATGAGGGTCGGCCAATAGAAGCCGTGATTCTTGACTTGTAAAGTTAGTGCTCTTCCTCCGGAGTGGTTGCCACCTGCTCCTTCGTGCGCCTCACGCATTACTCTTACCGTTTCGTCTCCGGTGATGCAATGTAGCAACGTTCTTGTAGCGCTCCATCGGTAGAGGCTATCTTCTATTATGGTGTAGCGAGCCGCCCTTTTTCGTAGACGGTGGGCTTCCCACTTGACATTTGGCAGCGTTCCGTTGGCGATATAATCTTTGATTTTAGTGCGCCAGTCCAGGATTTTGGGGTGAGCGTCGGGGTCAGTTGGTTGTCTCTCTGTTTCGTTAGGGGGCGTCATCGTTTGTTTCCTCGATTTTGATGGCGCATACGCCTTTGGGGAGGTCGATGCTTGGTTACTCGATGCATTCGACCGTTATGGTTCTTATGACAGTTGGGTCCGATGTAGAGGCTAGTGCGGCTAGAGCGTCGGCGGAGGCGTTCTCGCTTCGGGGTATCTTGGTTAGGGTAAATGATTCGAACTGTTGGGCGAGTTTCTTGACAACGCTAAGGTAAGAGTCCATGCGTTCGTTTTTGGCTTCGAACTATCCGTTGTACTGGCTTGCGACGAGCTGAGAGTCGCAGAATGAGTCAAGGTTCTTTGCGTCTAATTCTTTGGCGAGGCGCATTCCAGCAATCAAGGCTTCGTACTCTGCCTCGTTGTTCGAGACGCGCAATGCGAGACGGAACGACTGTTCGAGGACTTCGCGCGTTGCTGATTGAATTTTGACGTCCACTCCGGAACCGTGCTGGCTGGATGACCCGTCGGCGTATAGTGTCCAGATTTGAGCTTCGGGCGCATCGTTTGTCAGTTCGGGGGGTAGCTCGATCAGGAAATCTGCAAGAACTTGGGACTTAGCGCTTGTGATGGTTCTGTACTCGATGTTGTATTCGCTGAGTTCGACTGCCAATTGAGTAATTCGCCTGAATTGGGTGGGACTGTGAAGGATCGTGCACAGTGATTGGTTCGTTAGGACAACGATCGAGTGCGATTGAAAGTATCATCGCAGTTTTCTTGTTGAGGTGACCACGACTAGTGCCAATTTCTCGAGGGTCGGGTACCGCGCTTCGGCACCGTCGACGGCCTTACCGATGTAGAAGATCGATATTTGCTCTCCTCGGTCTTCTCGAACTAGGACACCGCTTATTGCGGCTGTTGATATGGCGACGTACAAATACAAAGGCTCTTGGTCGATAGGTTTGGACAGGATTGGTGCAGTTGAGAGGTATTCTTTAAGTTGCTTGAAAGCTTCCTCACACATGTCATCCCACTCGAATCGTTTGCTACCTCGTAGCAAATGGTAGAAAGGCAGACGCTTGTCGGTAGATCGTGAGATAAAGCGATTTCGTGCGGCGATGCGGCCCGTCAAGCGTTGTACCTCTCAGGTGGTTCGAGGTGAAGGCAACTCGGAGATTGCTGTGATCTGCTTAGGGTTGGCTTCGATCCCGCGTTGTGTAACCATGTAACCTAGGAACTCGCCCAAGGTGACCGCAAAGGTGCACTTAGTGGGATTCAACTTCATGTTGTATTGGTTGAGTGTGGCGAAACAGGCGCGCAAGTGGTCGACGTAATCTTTGGCGATGAGTGATTTGACGAGCATGTCGTCTATGTAGACTTCCATTGTGCGGCCCAGCTGATCCGCGAACATGCAATTGACGAGGCGCTGATAAGTTGCATCGACGTTCTTCAGTCCAAAGGGCATTACCCTGTAGCAGTAGGTCCCGCGATCAATGATGAAAGAAGTTTTTTCTCGATCGTCAGGGTGCATTATTATCTGGTTATATCTATAAAAGGCGTCCATGAAAGAAAGAAGTTCGTTGTCGGCCGTCGCTTCAACAATTTTGTCGATGTGTGGGAGCGGGAAGCTGTCTTTTGGGCAGGCTTTGTTCAAGTCAGTGAAATCGACACAAACTCTCCATTGCCGCTCTTTTTCTTGACCACCACAGGGTTGGCCAGCCAGTCTGGATACTTGAACTCGTCAATTGAGCCTGCTTTCGTGAGGCGGTCAACTTCGTCGTTAACTGCTTGAGCTCGTTCTGGGCCAAGCTTTCGTCGCTTCTGCTTGATGGGTTTGAAGGTGGGGTAGACGTTAAACTCGTGACAGGCGATGCTTGGGTCGACCCCAGGCATGTCGCTGGTCGTCGAGGCGAAGGTAGATGAGTTTTGTTTAAGGAATTCTACGAGTTCGTCGTGTACCTAGGCGTCGAGGTTGGCACCAATGTCGACGTAGCGCGTGACGTCACTAGGGTCGATGTTTACTTGTAGGACTTTGTCGAGCTTTGGGGCTTCTTCTCGGGAGGGTTCAGTGATCGTCGGCGAGCCCGATGCCTGGGGCGGTCCAGGTTGGCCGGTGGTTGTCGAGATTACGAATGAACGGCAGAGTTTGAGTTCGGCTATGAAACACGTTCTCGCCATGCTTTGGTCGCCTCAGATAGTTCGCGTTCCAGTAGGCTTGGGAACTTTAGGCACTGGTGATAGGTGGACGGGATTGCTTCCATTGCGTGGATCCACGGTGTCCCCATGATGTCATTGTAGATTGTCGGCGTATCGATGATGACGAATTTCGTGAGCTTGGTCACGCCTCCCACATGGACCGGAAGTTTTATCATTCCTTCGGACATGGTGGTATCGCCGTTGAAACCGGTGAGCGGCTTTCTTGAGGGTTTGACCGTGTAATCTTTCAAGTCCATCTTTTGTAACGTGTCTTTGAAGATTAAATCGACAGAGCTTCCCTTGTCGATCATTACTTTGGCGACCTCACTGTCCGCGATTAGGAGTTCGATGACTAGAGGGTCGTTGTGCGGGCGGTGGATCGTTTCTGCGTCGTGGTCGGTGAATGTGATTTCCTTGTCGATGAAACCGGACGAGTCGTTGATCCCGGTCCATTTGATCGCGTACACTCTCTTTCGCTGATGTTTCTTGATTGACCGTACCGAATCATTGCAATCGAGGAGACCTTCCAATATCATATTGATGCGTTTTCGGGGTGCGGGAGGCGCGTCGATCGGATATTCCTCGACTCTATCTCTTTTGGGGGCGTCGTCAATGACTTGTCGGACTTGATTCTGATTTGCGTTGACAGGATTTGGCTGCTGTGGGGGTTGCCCTTGTTTGATTTGGTCTGTGCGGACCCACGTGTTCTTCTTTTTGATTTCTTCGCGGTGTGGTATGAAGATCTCTCCCTCGCTATATTTCTTGAGCAATAATTTCTTCAAATGTTTGCATTCTTCGGTGGAATGACTGTGCTTCTTATGGAAGGTGCAATATTTACTGAGGTCGACGTCGGTCACTCTAGCTTGCTTTTGCCAGTTCGATTGCTGGTTTTGGCTGTTCCCGACGTGATGGACCTTCGTTTTTTTGTTCTTGAGCTCCTTTGCGTATTCCGCGCCGTAGTGTTGACGTGGTTCTTTGTACTCGTCGCTGCGATCATCTCGGG
The DNA here is from genome assembly GCA_900406275.1 of Anastatica hierochuntica. NCBI lineage: Eukaryota > Viridiplantae > Streptophyta > Magnoliopsida > Brassicales > Brassicaceae > Anastatica > Anastatica hierochuntica. Next base: position 36,101 of record OVAN01001637.1, read on the forward strand.
GGGGGGGGGGGGTTGGGTNTGGAACGAGCGCTTGAGTGTTTCTTGGCAAGGACCAGCTTTTCTTCTTCCACCTCGATGAAGAGTGTGGCTCTGTGAAGTGCGTCCTCCAGCGTCTGAGGTTTGTTGATCTTTAGGTCGTCGCGAAAAGCGGACTCGTACCATAGGGCGTTTCGGAGGGCCGGCAGAGCAGCCTCGTCGGACACCGTGATTCGGGAGGCGACGTTTTTGAATCATGGATGAAATCGCGCAAGCTCTCTTTAGGGCCCTATGACATGTCCCAGAGGTCGGCGGTGGAATGGCTTTGCTGGATGAACATCGAGTAGTGTTTGAGGAAGGCAGTGGATAGTTGGTGGAAAGTATCGATAGAGTTGGCTCTAAGTCGGGAGAACCATCTTAACGCTGCTCCATCGAGATTCTCCGCGAACAACTGGCAGTAACCTGAGTCGCGCTCTGCTGGATCGAAATGAGCCCGACCCATAGCGATGCTGAAGCTGGTGAGGTGTCGACTAGGGTCGGTGGTGTCGTCGTACTTCGAGATTCTAACATTTCCCGGGTGTGGGATGCGGAAACGCGTGATTCGATCGGTAAACGGGACGTTTTGCGCCTCCCGGAGGACCCTATCGATCTCAGGTGTTGAGCTTACAGCATGGTGGACTCGAGATGTTATATCACGCAGATGTTGGCGCATGAGTTCGAGTTCGTCGTTCTTCTCGGCATAGACCCCTCTGCAGGTCCCGGGGTCAGCTCCATAACGTCTTTCGGGAGTCGCATGGCGATGCTCCACCGGAGGCAGTGGTGCTTTGATTTTGTTTGTTGCAGGGGGTTAGCTAGCATCTCCCCGAAGAGGTTTCGCTGCAGATTGGAGAGGAATTCGTCGGACGTGTCTCTCGGGGTCGTGGGACAAGGCTCGTTGGCAGTTCGATAAAAGCTTGGCGACGAGGTAAGCGCTTCGAAACGTGCGTTGGTTGTCTGTGCGAGTGAATCGACCCTGTGAATCAGGTCAGAGAGAAGGGCTACGACGTCGGCAGACGGAGGAGGTGTTGCTCCTAAGACAGGCCTTGCGGGAAATCTGTTGTTCCCTACTTCCGTAATTCTTGACTCCGGGGTTCGTTGTTTTTGCTGAGCTGGAGAGACTGGCGTTGGTGCGGGTGGAAGCGGGATGGTTGGGAGCGATGCTCCAGTGTTTTCTTGAGATGCCTCGATTGCTTTCTTGCGACCCGATGGCGCTGATTCGGGAGTGATGGCTTTTGCGGCGTTCGAGGCGTCGACCCGTGAGGTCGAGGGTCGGGCTTGCGGTGTTGGATCTGGTCCCATGAGTACATTCAAAGCGCTTGGCGGGATGGTGCTTTGCTTTTCGGACATCGTCGAAGTGCTTTCTGCGTATAGAGAGTTCTCATGAGATTCCCCACAGACGGTGCCAAATGTTCGAGGTGGGAAGGTTGCGGCGTGACTTTGTTAGAAGAAGTAATGTTTGCGGGTTGGAAACTCTCGTAAATATAAAGTGTGATGTTCGACGATGAAAGTAATGTTTATTATCGGAGTGTTTAATTGGATACAAAGAACGATAAAGTGATTTTCTCTCTGTAAACTAGTTTCTTCTTATTCTCCAGAATTTTCTCCCCTCCATTCTTTGAATGAATTATCCTATCTATAGGGCGAGAAGTCTTCATCGACGTCACTTTCAGGTCACGAGATGGGCCTCGGCGTGACTCGAGTCGGCAGGATTCGCGCTGCGTCTCGGCCTGCTCATCCGTATTGTCGGCTGTCAGACAGTCCACTCCTTTTTCGAAGCCTTTCAGCGTGTCTTCGGACTTTAATCGATGTGTGTCAGGTGAAAACCTCATTCGTCCGGGCCTCTGGTTCGCATGCCACTTTCGAAGTCTGCGGTGCTCCCATGCTTCATTAAATGTGGAGGTCGTACGATGACGTTGGCCGAGACCCGACGAGCCTCGTTTGCTATTGGGCCGCAGAATCGTGGTCGAAGCGCCGGACTTGAGATCTCGATCCAGGCTTTGAACCTAAAGCTTTTTAGAGTGGACCTGACATGTTAGGAGAGGTGCTAAACCCATCTCCGACAAATGAGAAACGAACATAGCTACAATTGAAAGCTCAAAAGTCAAAACACCCACCACTTATACAAAAACATAACATTTGCGATAATGGATTATTGTTAATTTTAAAAACCGTCTGGAAAAATTACTTAAGAAAATGATCGATATAAAATTACGACGAAAGAGCCAACGGCATTGAGGCAAAGATCCTTATCGACAGTGGAGGATTAAACAATTAACATAACAAATTTTGACTTCATAAGAGTTTGGAATATACCCAAACTAAACAATATGTTATCAAATAAACTCTCTTATACAGCATTTACCTTCAAGCAAATTATCTCTTTTGGTTATATAATTAACAGCAAATTTCTTATAGCCTGTCTACCAAAAAAGATCAGTGATGGAAAACAAGTTACCTAATAGCCTGGCGATGACGATGACGATTGCGATACGCACGGCGGTTACTGCCGGTTTCTTCCTCACCGTTGTTTTGACGGTTGAATGTCTTGTTCCAGAGATCGTGGTGTTGAGGGTCCCGAATCACGTTCTCCTTGCAACTCCCATGATCCCAAACTTACGGGATCGTGATGATCTAAATCTCCCCTTTCAATTTCTCCATAAATCACACCCTAAATCTCCAATACCAAACACCCTTATCCTCTTTCGATTCTGTCAACAATCTCCTCTGCGCTTTGATTTTCTCCTTGCTCTAATGGCGGACAACATGCGAAGAAATCTCCAAGACTTGAATCTCGGTGCCGATGATGCTCCATATCCTCTGCCTCCTGCCGTCGTTCGCCAAGCCGAGGAGGAGAACCGCTTCATCCTCATCGGAAGGCCTGTGATGCCGAGGCGGCAGAACGTGAGATCCATTGTCGCCAATCTCCCCAGGATTTGGGGCCTAAATGGTGTGACTCAAGGCCGGATTGTAGAGGGCCGGAGGTTCCAATTCGTGTTCCCCTCCGAAGACTTGATGCTGTCGGTCCTACGCCGCGGTCCGTGGGCTTTCGCCGACCGCATGTTGATAC
>OVAN01001638.1:0-36827 GCA_900406275.1 Anastatica hierochuntica
TGATGTGGACAACTTCTTTGGCCTAGAATAGCTACTTTTTATTAGTTAGATTTTAGATTTACATTAAATGGATTTATTTTTTTGTGAATTTTAAATGCCAAATTAATTGTGGAGAAGAGAGTTGAAAAGTTGTAGAGGGTATATAAGAGAGAGCATCTAAAAAAGCTTAGGTGGATAGGCTAGAATTCCTCAAACTTCTCCTTTTAATTAGTTAGATGATTATTGTTATTAATATTATTATTATTATTATTATTATTATTATTATTATTATTATTATTATTATATATATATATATATATTCGCCAATATTATTATTATATATTAAAAATGTATTCCGAGAACTTATATTTTGTTTTTGAAAGTGGTTTGAATTCAAGTTTAGTTTAATTATGAACAAAATAATTTATAAAATATGAATTACTTTATTATTTTTAATAAACATTGTTGATATTTTAGTATATTTGAATATATTTTTCTATCTATTTAATAATGTAAGTTTTAAAAATTACGGTTATTTTGGTTAATCTCTTAAAATTCAGTAAGGTAAAATTACCCAATATAGTTTTGTGATAATATGTTTTAAAAATAGTTTGCTCAATTAACGTGTCTCAAATTATGTCTTACATACATTTAAAATATTATGCAATTAATACATATTTTTGTCCCTGTTTAAATTCTTAAACCACTGGACTCAGCTTCATGATTCCAATTTTAAAACTTTTATTTGTATAGTTGTAAAAAATATGAATATACTTTCTATATCATTTGAACTCCAAAATTATATTATTAATAGATAAATACGTTAACAAAATCTAAACCATATCTAATTATACTGTGAGAAATAAAAATATGTTAACAATTTTTTTAATATTTTAACATAAATAGTCAATATGAAATTGCTTTGAATATAAAAGTTTTATGATGTTATTTAAATCGTTAATACATCTTATCTACTGATCATTTCTGTTGGATGCCATAACCACCACCAAGGGGTTAATTAGTAAACATTATGCTCTAAACATGGGTTCGACCCCATGTTTCTCATTTGCCGAGGACATTGTAGCCTGTAGTTGAGTCTGCAGAGTCAATCCTCATGCACCAGGGTTCGACCCCATGTTTCTCATTTGCCGAGGATATTGTAGCTTGTAGTTGAGTCTCCAGAGTCAATCCTTATGCACCAGGGTTCGACCCTCTTCCACTACAGAGTGGAGAGAATATGTTGGATTTAATGGCCTATCGGACTGGCCGTTACGTTTGTTGACAAAAAAATTACGGTAAAGATATGTGATATTATTTCCTAAAAGTAATGATGATTAATCTGGCAATATTCCAGAATGTAACTGTAATTTGAACAACTAAAATATGATTTATGCGATCAAATATTTCGTAGAAAAAGGACAGAAATAGTTTACTGAATTGACAAAGACATATATAATTGCAACACTCTTCTATTATAGATTTAAACTCTATCACAATGTTTGTTGTACAGTCCGGTTTTTTTACTGATCCCAAAAGGACATCCGTGAAACCCAACCAAAGAAGAATCAAACCAATTTGGTTAGTCTTTCCGCAAGGTGACCACCGGTAAGTAAGAGGGCGTTATTCAATGTATTACGTTTTCATGAATTTAGATATATTTTAAAATTACAATGAAATTTATTGTTATTCCATTGTGTATTTGATAAAATTATATTAAAAAACACTGTTGTTCGATTAAGTATTTGTTTGGTGTATTTTAAAATACAATAAACAGAGATGTTATTCAGTCTCCCTTTGGGTTTAGAGAATTTGAGTTAAAGTGGATTTCAAATTATTTTGCACCTTAATTATGAGTAAATCAAACGCCAATCGTTTATTCCATGAATTCATTTAAAAGAACTAAACAAAACAAATATTCCCAAAATTTCAATTTTTTTCCCTCAAAACACTTCGACAAAAAATGAATCTCGTCAACATTTTGGTTGCTAAACAGCAGGACTCTTTACTTTGTTGTTTTGATCATTTTCGCTGGGAGAATTGTTGTTGTCAGTCGCCTCGAAATATCTGGGAAGGCTATTGTTGTTCGTTTTCAAAAATCACTAATCTTATCCCGATCTCATACAATTTGCGCAATGATGGAGTCTATCACAAATTTTGAATCGTATTCATGAGAAATGGTAATCCTTTCTTTCGAGTTTAACAATATTTTTGAAATTGAGATGGTTTTAAGTTTTGACGTCAAAAAAAGAAGAAAAAGATGGTTTTACGTTACCATCACGGCTTTGCTTTGGCCTTATCATAGTGTGCAAGAATATCGGCTTCTCGCGCTTGATCAACTTTTTTTTGGAGACCTTGAGTAACATTGAAAGTTTTTTTTGGCTTGACCTATGCCTACTTAAAAGCTAGAAAAGGTGAGTCAAGTAATATGATCTTTATATATTTTTGTTTTCCTTTACTTGGGTTACAACAGTGGAGTCCCTCTCATATTTGATTTTGGCATGAGTTGTGAAAGACGTATTGGTATTTGTTTTTTAATTATTTAGCTTTATGATATTATAGTCTTTTGGCTTTAACAATGTGTTAGGATGATTTTAAGTTGGGAACCATAACAAAGAGGGTACATGTGCGGTATGGACCACATGCTACATTCAAGGTGTGCTGAGGTTTCAGATTGAGGAAGAAGTAGAGACGGACCCTAAGCAAAATTTGAAGAATGTTTGTAGCATGTGATGCTATTTTTATCAAGTATTATATGATGATTTTAGTTGAGGAAAGCACATTCAAAGTATTTCGTCAATGAAGGAAAACGTTAAAACTGTGAGACGGTGAAACGAAGAGGATCTTCAAAAAAACAAAGGTGTACACATGAATCCATTTACCTTAATGACTTATATATGTACAACAGATATTTCCTTTTTTTTAATCAAATGTACAACTAATATTTCCAAAAAATAGAAATACGTTAAACTACATTACAGTAAAATATACGAAATCCCACAGCGATTGCAATGAATTCATTCCAAAACGTCAAAATTCATATTACATTAAAAATATCAAGAATTGAATCCAATAACACCCTCTAAACCTGAGTTTATTTGCTAAAAGATGGAATTTGTTACACCAGTAACAACATGGTTTATTGTAACTTGTTACCAAAAGCCAATACATTGAACACTATGTGCTCTGCGATCCAGTAATGGGAAATATGAGCTCATGTAAAACATAAAGATTCTAACCTGATAATTGAACTTGTCGTGTATTATGGATAAATCAATGTTTTGTATTTCTATCACACAACATAAAAGATTACAAGGCATCAATATATGTCATGTAATGAAGTGTTATTAACTCTGAAGCCTCCCTATCCCCATTATTTCTGGAGAGAGCATGCCGTGACATTTAGTTAATCTCCAACACATGTATATTAATAACACTTTCCATATTACTCTGAATTGTTATATCGAGATATCCATTCGGATTTCACTGTTTGTGTCTAAATAATCTCCAATGTGAAAGAATATGAAGGCTTTTGTTAAGGTAGTTTAAGGAAATTGGTCGTTACCTTTTGAAGAAGATTGTGGGCTTAATATGCAAGTTGATCACAGCGAGAACAATTGACCCGTGTTTTGTTTTCTCATAACTTGGTGTTGGTTTATATTCACCCATTGCTATTCTTTTTAGCTCTTCTCTCACTTGCTGAAACACGGACTCAAATGGAACCTCAAAGTTGCAAACCCGAAAATAAGGAAATCATATGTGCATCTTATCTTCTTATACTCATTTATCATATGTTGAGTAGAAATGGTTCTTTTTCTTGAACCATCAATGACAAAATATAACATTGAATAGAATAGAGATATTCAGAATTCGCGACTAAAGTATCTTGTTCCTTTCTTTGGTTCAAATCTATGACAGGAAAACAAAACGGTTAGACGACGAGGAAGTAATGGAGAAGAGAAATTGCGAGGAGCCAAGATGGAGAATTCTTTATTCAAAGAGCTTTTAATCATCTAGATGACATATCTGAGGGAGGGAAATCAAACCCATGAAAGCCAAACTAACAGATCTTCTTAACCTCATTAATTGTCTTCCCAGGACTCTGTTTGTAAGCAGCAAAGTTTCTCTGAGCTATTAGATACTGTGAGTTTCTAATACATACAAAAAATCATGATCTAATTGCTTCTGCGTTATAGCTTCACGCAGCATAGCCGCCTCGGTTGTAGCTACTGTTGCATAAACATTTTCCATGTTATACTGAATGAACTTGCCAAAGTCACCAGTAACTGTATCTTTATATCACAAATTCATCAGATTTCAACTTCTCATGAGGCAAAACCAAAACTCAATATTTGAAAAGTGAATGTTATGAGAAGAAAAAGAAGACCTTTGGAAAAGGAAAAGGAAAAGGCACATAGATCTTTGCCATAAATCTCTGTAACTTTCCATAGTTCTCTTTATTTTGGTCTCGTTCTTTTCCCTAAGACGCGTTAGTCTCTTTCTCGTCTGTTCTCCATCCTACAAAAATTCCAGAAACGTTATTCAGAAAAGCACACAAACGCTTGCGTATATGAATGCGAGATCGATTGTAACGTACCGTGATAGCGTCATTGAGAGTTTAATCGTGAGCTGGGAGTTCACAGTCTTTACCGTCATACATTTTTGGATTTAAGATCGGTGCCAATGAGATTCGACTCACCAGCTTGCAAGAGACGATGTGCTTAAAAGCAGGAAGAACCTCGGTATCTATTTAGAGTGATGGAAGATGTGCAAACATATACTGGGAAGGATTAGATGGAATAGAATGTGAGATAATTTAGGTTTTCCATGGTCGCTAATCACGTTGTAAGGAAAGGTGTGAGGGGAGTTGGCGACGGGTTGATTTATACTGTGGTTGAGGCTTACCATTAAGAGGGGAAGAGTCGTCATAGATGCGATTTGGGCTAATTGGAAGAGGAACCTTTGGAGTCGCTCTGCATTGATGGCAGATGTAATGCTCATTTAGGTCTGTAACAGATGAAGACCAAGCGGGAGGGAGGGAGGCGAAGCGGTGGCCATAGGGAGAAAACTGACGACTCATACACTTTAATCATTATTGGGCTTGAAGGGATAGGGGCCTAAACAATTAGTACCTCTTCGGCCATTTAACAACATCAATTTATCATTTTTAGTTTGGAATTTGAGGGCTGACGTGACATTTTATTATAGATTTAGGAGATGTCTACGTGGATAGCCTAAGGAGCTAGAAACAACTCCTTTTAAATAGTTAGATAATAATAATGATTTTCTCTTCCTCAATTATTAAATAAGAGATGTAACCAAAAATATCATACTCTACATGAGCATATCTATATCTCAACACAACATGTTTGTTTCCTGATATAATATTATATTAATATTTACAGAAATTTTAAAAGTTGTTACTTTCAAAAATATGACATCCAGCCATTTATTTGTGTCGCGTACTATTAACTAAACTTACATAGACGATGATATACTTATCGGTCATGCAACCCAACCTTATATTCCTTTTTCGTAATTTAGCTCATTTTCTTTTTTCGTATTTATTACCTAAAAGCTACGATAAATACGATAAAGTTTGCAACTACTATTAACGTAAGGGTGATCGGAGTTGGTCTAATTTTAAACTGGAGTCTGAGAGAAAACAAATGAACCCGTTTTGCATTTTTTTATCTTCTAGATTATTAATATTGCTATTACATTTTTTTGAAAAACAACTACAAAACACATATTTTTCACAGGATAAATCTGTTCGCTTCATCTACTGCATCACATCACCAAAATGAACGATTCTATTTGCGCCACACTGAAGATTTCCGAGAAATTTGCCTTCGTTAATCTGCGGTTATAAATCACATTTTAAGGGGATTGATACTCAAATCTCCGGATATAAAAACATTAATTAATCCTTTAGTCAACCACCAGACTTATAAGCATATGGAATTAAATAGTACAAAAAATAGTCGTTATGTATTCTCGATTGTTTCCAACACAGCTTCGATACCCATATTTCACTCTCATATATGTGTGATAGAGGGTGAAAGTCTAAAACACTCTAAAAAAAGAGTCTCAATACTCTTTTCTAATCTACAATACTCTCTACTCTTACTAACTTGTTGTGATATCCATTTTACCCTCAGCAACAAATCAATAAAAACAACCAATCATATTACTTCTCTCTCCTCCTTCATTTTCTTCTTGTTCTTCGTAACATGACACCATTGAAGCAAAACTTCAAAATTTCGAATCTTGCCTCCATTTCTCCACCATTGAAGTCGATGCTTCAAAATGATGGTTAATTCGTCTTCTATGACGTAAGTTGATCGAGTTTGAGAGAATTTGAACTCGATTTGAGTATATAAAAAGAAGAAGCAAAATATGTATAATTTGGGGATTTCAAATCAGTTTGAAATTAGTGTTGATAAATCGAGTTTAGTGTTTAGGTCGAATAGGAATTTGAATTGAAAAGTAATATTTGATGATTGTGGTTTAATCGTAGGTAGATCACTAGTAGAAAACAACGAAATTGCGAGGGAATATTTCCTAGCAATTTCCTCGCAAATTACCGTTTACGAAGAAATTGCGAGGAAAAATAATTGGTCGTTGATCGTTAGTCGCAAAACTATTTTCCTTGCAATTTCCTCGCAAAATTACGAGGAAAATAGTTAATAGTATATTCTTCATAAATTTTCAAGGAATCTGCGAGGAACATATTTGCGAGAAATTTGCGATCATATGTAGAATCCTAAAATTTTGCGATGAAACTGTGATGAACCCTCGCAATTCCTCGCAATTTCATCGCCAAACCTTTACGAGAGAATTGCGAGGAATCGTCCAATTTCGTCGCAAAATATTTGCGATGAAATTGCGAGGATTTACGAAGACTCGTCGCAAATTCCTCGCAAATTTGCGAGGATTTGCGATTGGTCCCCGCAATATACTCGCAAATATTTTACGAGGGATTTGCGAGAGAATCCTCGCAATTCTCTCGCAAAATATGTTTTTTTAAAAGAAAATTATTTTAATTGAAAAATTAATAAAAATAAAATATAATAAAATAAAATATTAGAAAGGAAATAAAATTTATAATTAAAATTAATAATATGAAATTTTAGCATAATTAATATCAATATTATGAAACTAAAATAGTAAAAAGTTTTAAATATTTTACAGATCTAAAATACTAGAAAACCTAAAATCTAAATGTTGTGTGCCTGCTGGTTCTGCTGCTGAGTTGGCCCATCTCGCAACAACTGAGCGTACTCGACAAACTTCGGGTCGTTCTTCACCATCCAGTCGAAGAGAAGGGCATGTGATCGAGTCCGCTCCTGGTATCCGACCATCTCTGACCGAACCGCGCTGAACTCCTCGCGAGCAGCCACGAGCTCTGCCTCAACCCTCTGAAGCTTCCCCTCTAGATATCTTGAGCTGGCACATGACGGCTGAACACCGGTGGCAACTAAAGACGCCTCAGACTGCAGAGGCCCAACTCCAAAGAACCGGCCTTTCGACGGGGGAGTAACCTACAATATAAAACAAGAAATTAAATATTAATAAATATTAAAAAATTAAATGAAACAAGTAATTTAATAAAATTATTTAATTATTAACCTCTACAAAAATCTTGTTCTTCTAGAATTGCAAAAGACCACAAGATTGGACCGAGCTATCCGGGTTCCCATGAAATGCTGGATCTCGGCCTCATCGATCCGCCGGTGGACCTCGACGCAGAGACGCTCAGACTTTTCATCGGTGAATGTCCCGTCGGATCTCTTCTTCGTGTCTTCTAGCACAACTAGAAGATCGAGAACATCGTAGTCTGCGCCATTAGCCTTATTTACAAATAAAAAATTTAATTTTTTTTATTAAACTACTAAAAGAACTTTAAGCATTTATTTATTTATTTAAAAAAAATTGAAAAATTGACTTACAATTTTTCGGGCCTTAGCCCTGAAAGAATCACGACCGGCAGTGTGTGTAGCCTCAGCTCTTTATGTCTCAGGGTTCTTCTGAGCCGAGATACACTGCTCGCTCCTAGCCGTGTGGGTCCCTCCCTGCTAGTGTGCGACTAGCTGGACCCACACGTCCCCGTCCATCCACTCCGACTTGGAGTTATCCGGATTGGCCCTTCACTTCTTCTTCTATCGCCCGACCTGGTCCGGGAGACGGGCTTTGAGTTTTTTTTTCGAACTCATCCCGGACTCGCTCGTCGTATATCTGCTCTCAGTTGTACGTTTGCTTGGGAAACAAAATTTAATTTTAAACTTATAATAATTAAAATTTTTATTTGACAAAAAACAATTTATAATCACTTATCAAAAATGCCTCGAACCAACCATCGGTGACTGCTCGAGGAGTCTTCGAGAAGCTTGTGTATGAGTCCGAATAATGACGCATGAAGATCTTTGTGATCTTATGCGCCATCTTCCCGTCCTCGTCAAACCATAGTGTCCCCGCCGTTCGCTCAGGGTGACGGATGGGCAAAGATGCCCGAGCGGGACTACGCAGAAGATCCTGCAGGGTTATCCCCGGCGGGCGTGGCGCCGGGGCCGTCGCGGACGGAGCAGTAGGGGGGCTTCGTGCTGCTCCGGGAACGTGTCCGGAACGCTTCCGGAACTGGAAGCGTCCGGAGCAGCAGGGGGTGCTCTGTAATGTAGATAACTCATATGATCCGAGGGGGTCCATCTACATAATTACATAAAATTTAAAAAACAGTTTAATATTTATTGAAATTAGTTATTATAATTTTTATTATAATATTAATATATAATATTTAATAACCCAAATTTAATAATATTGATTAAAAATATTTATTATTTGATTTTGTGAATTTTCTATTAATGTATAAGAATTATTACTAAATTTATGAGTTTAATATTAATTATAATAATTTATTATTTAACTCATCATTACAATAATATTTTAATATTTCGAGTTTAATATTAATTATAATTAATTAATTTTAAATTTCATAACCTACTTAATTTTTTAAATAAATTATTAAAATATCTTAAATTTCATAACCTACTTAATTTTTTAAATCAATTATTAAAATATCCTTAATTTTTTTAATCAATTATCTAAATATCCTAAGACCTAACATGCATACTACTATTAATTTTAATTGAAAAACTTACATTGTTTAAAGCCCAAATATGGAGAGAGAGGGGTTTGGGTGATTTTTGTGTTTTAGAGAGATTTTAGAGAGATGATGGATTGTGAATGAATGAGAAGGAAGAAGGGGTGGTCTCATATATATAGGATTTTGCTTCCTCGCAATTCTGTCGCAAATTTTAGGGTTCCCACTTTTTTTTCTTTGGCACCCAAAATTGCGAGCAATTTGCGAGGAATCCTCGCAATTTCCTCGCAAAATTTGAGAAAATTTTAAGGGACCGCTAAAAATTTATGACAAACCGCCCAATACTGCGAGGAAATTGCGAGGAATCCTGGCAATTTCCTCGCAAAAGTTTTAAAAAATTTAAATCATTTACAACTGGTTTACGATTTCGTAGTTTTTTGGAAGTTCGATTGTGTCAAATATTGTTTTCCAAATCATCGAATATTTTTAATTCAAATAACAAATAATTTCGTTACGTGTTTAAAGAAATTATCTTGGTGCTTTGGACCGGGTACTAAAATGGTCAAGAACAGAAACTCCCTCTGCATGCACATCTCAGGTGGGAGATTGTCCAGCGTCAAGATGACATGCCACAAGGACTAGTTTCTTCCGAACATTCCGAATGGACTGAACCCATCTGTACACAAACCAAAATATGCATTTCTGCACTCGTTACTAAATCAGGGTATACCGTCTGAAAGTGTTTCCGTACTTTCGCATCTGACGGATGTGTAATCTCTCCCTCCCCAGATGTATGTTGTGCATGCCATCTCATGGCACCTGCTGTCTTTTTCTAAAAGATATAGACGTTTGAGCCTGTTGGTGATTGGCAAGTACCGCATCCGCGTAAATGGAATGTGTGTACGTCCATTTGTAGATTGATATCTCGGTTTCCCACAAAAGCGACACTCTAGCAACTTTTCATCATCTTTCCAAAATATCATGCAGTTTTCGATGCATACATCAATTATTTGGGATGGTAACCCAAGACTGGAAATCAATTTTTGAATTGCATAATAAGACTCAACCGAATTATTATCCGCAGGAAAATATTCTTTAATTAAATCAGCCCATGCATCAATACAATTCTCAGGTAAGTTGTAATCACTTTTAATTGTCATCATTCTAGATGCCAATGATAATTTAGACTGACTCTCTCTACATCCATCGTAGATAGGTTGATTAGCAGCGTCTAGCACATCAAAAAAATTTTTAGCATCTACGTTCGGTTCCTCATAATATGGAACATCAACAAATGTAGCATTTTCATCAAATGCATATGATGTTTCCTGAAATGCATCTGTAACCATATCATGAAACCTATTTTCTGTTTCATGCTGACGACGATAGTTCCTATATTTTGGTTCCCACGACTAGAGCTAGTACCTTCTTCAACATTACAACTTTCTCCATGGGAAACCCGTAGATAGTAGTTTGGGGTGAACCCTCTATTATATAAATGTTTTTTGACGTTGTCAATTGAGATATACTTTTCGTTCCCACATTTAATACAAGAGCAAAAGATTTTACCGTGCTTTTGCGCAAAGGAGTTGTTCATCGCCTGATAGATGAACACGCGCAAGCCGTCCCGATACTCTTTCGTAACTTCCATGGTATCTGGATCTCTATGCCTATGCATTCACCCTTGTAAAACGCCTCTGTGGTTGATAGGAGTTGCTTGCTTTAATGGTGGTGCATTCAGAATAACCGGTAACGACTTTTAAAGAGGCTTTGTAAAAGACAGGTTGAACAAATAAGAAGCATGAGATGAGATAAAAGAGGCTTTGGTCAGCTCCATATTAAAAGGGACTTCAACTCTTGCAAATGGAGAAAGATGGTACGGATGTCACCTGGATTACCTCTAGCGTGAACACAGTAGCTGCTATCTCCGATGAAAACTCTATGAAAGTTAATGGGACATGGCGGATTTGATTTTAAGAGTTGCGATGTCACTGGCGACGATTTCAACCGTCGATGTGAGGTATGAGAGGAGCTAGAATTTAGACTTCCTTAGGGTACCATGTCTTTGAGTTTCCGAATCGATTTTGGAGGAGTATATTTTGGATCGGGTAATCTCGGTTTGGATTGGAATATTTTTGGTTTTGATTTTTTAAAACGGTTTAGTAACTTTAGAACGCGATTTTGGTCATAATTAATTAAGAAACACATAAGTAGATACTCGTGTGGCTACAAGTCTCAAATTTTAAATATGTGTGGTTCAAAATTTTAAATTTTGAAACCGTGTGAAACTAGATAGAGATAAAAAAAAGTTTGTGTGGTTTTGTAGTTATTTGAAACATTTTGTGTGGCTACAACTTATCCACCCTATTAAGCTAAATCCTAACAATTATTTATGTGTAAATGATTATTTTTCTCTGTTGCGAATATTGATAATTTTATAATCACATGTTGGAAATGGAAGTGACAAAAATATCTAAAAGGAAAAAATAAGTAAGATAAATAGGTGGCAATTCTGCTCAACCGGTTCAGTGGTTCAAAGTCTGGTTAAGAATTCTACTAACAAGTTTCGATTTTACAAGATTTTGTTAAGGCTTACAAATATACCAATATGTTGAGATTTTCAAAGCTTTTGATAATTCCCTTAATATCTATTATATTAAAAGAGAAATACCATTTAAAAATAACTTTGAAATGATGTGGTAAGTTACATATAATGTCATTGATTCTAACAAATTTATTAATGATATGTCTTTACATTAATCCTAACTAGAGTTTTGACCTGCGCAACTACACGGGTTTTTAAAAATAATTTTATATATTATTAATCATATTTAGATTTTTCGAGTATAAGATTTATAATTTTCGGTTATTTCAAGTTCGGATTCGGGTTTAAGTTCAAAACTTTTAGAATTTTCAGTTATATCGAATTCTAGGTTCGGTTTAGATTTGAGATTTTTGAACTTTCAGATTTCCTCGGATACTCGTATGGGTTCAGTTCGAATAATATTCAATTACCGAAATACCGTGAAACAAAATCCGTTAGAGTATTTAGAAAAATATCATATGACTAAACTTCAATTTTTATAGTTTATATATTATTTATACATTTTTATAGATTTTTCTAAATTTAATCACTTTATAAGTTTTTCTGAATTTTTGTAACAAATTTTATTTAGAAAATAATAATATTGTAATATAATTATTTTAAAGTTAGAGATTTATTTTAAATTTGAAAACAAACTATATTTAAATTTGTTGAAAATTGATGATTTTAAATTGTATTGGTTTACAATTTTGATAGTTTTTAAGTGAAAAGAATATTAGAATATTCTAATATGTTTGTTGTAATATGTAAATGAGTAATTATAGTTAATTTAATTTATTAGATATATTTAATAAAGTTTTTAAAATATGTTCATTTTGAAAAATCACACATGGAAAGGTCTATGTCTTTCCTTTTAATAAGATAGATTATAACTAATATAATTTATGTATATATATATATAGTTAATAATATTCCTAAAATTTAGCATCCAAAAAAGTAAAATAAATTTTCATTATTAATATACTAAAATTGTTTTCAATACAATGGTTTAAAAAATTATAGCATTTTGGTTGCTTAAAAATTAATTATTATTTTAATTTTTTATAAATTTCACTAAGTATATATTTTTATAATAACAATATTACAATATTAATATTTTCAAAATAAAAAAAAAATACAAAAACATAAAATGACAAAATTAAATTACCTATAAAAATTATAAAATAATTTATATTAAATATAAAAATTGAAATTTAGTCATCTGATTTTTATTTATCCTAAATAAATAAAAATTGAAATTTCTTTAAGAAAAACTAAAAAAGATGGTAAATTAGTAAAAAAAATTGATTCACTAACTTTAGACGTTATATATTCGTTTTTATTTTAATACAATTTTTTCAATATTAGATTAATTGATACAAAAATAGTTCTCAAAGTTGACAAAAAATCATGCGTAAAATGGAATATATACATATTAAATTTGTTTTTTAAATTTGGTAAAATAATTTACATATAAATATAATTCGTAACAGTTACCGAATTATAAGAATATAAATAAAGTTAATAATTAAATATATAGTAAATGGAATTTATAGAGAATTGAAAAATATGATCAATCTATAAGTTTGATCTATAAACTTAAGTTCCTCTATTTTAAATTTTTAAAAAAATTAATTATGTTTTTCTGGTAAGTGTTTGAAGTGTTATAATTTTTTGTTTAATAAAGTAAATTTTACTCCATATAAAAACGAAAATGTAACATATTCTAACCTACAAAATATGTACATTCAAATTATAGATGTATACATATACATAATCATAGTTTTTTTTGCACAAAATTATCAAATAAAAAATTACTTACCCAATATATCAATTCAGTTGTCTCGACATCCAAAACTGATATGAGAAACCAATATAACTTACAAACAATTAAAAAACATGATCAATCATAAAATGAATACATAAAAATCAAAATAGCACCTGCAAGATCACGCAGATCATACTCTAGTATAAAACTAAATTTTCTGTACTCCCATTTGAATTAATTAACAACTTCTAGCTAATAATTAATAAGGAGACGTTTGCGATCACAAACATTTTGTTGACGACATATTATTAGCAAAAACTGAGCTATAGGCTTTAATATCTAAAATAATATATAAATATATTTTAGTCATTTTTTATTAACTAGAATTTAATCCACTTAACACATGAGATAAAAAAAATGGGAGGGTAAGAAACTCTTTAAATATGACAATAGAGGAAGAACTTAATCCTTTAATCAAGAGTGTCTATGATAATGTGACTGATAGTTCGAAACCTGTGGATATTTCTTTGCTTTTGAATAGAATTAGAGATGCTTTAGCTAAGTGGAAAAGAGGTAAGACTTTGAATGCGAAAAAAGCTATAGAAGATTTGCAAAATCAGCTGCAGGAGGCACAAGACCAAGACTATTCTGATTCCTCAGTTATAAGTTCATTGGAAAATCAATTATTGCAAAAATACAAAAGAGAAGAGGAATTTTGGAGAATTAAAAGTAGAGTTCAATGGCTTAATGGAGGGGAAAAGAATACGAAATACTTCCATGCAATTACAAAGCAAAGGAGATCAACTAATTATATATCCTCTCTTATGGATGACCAAGGAATTTTATATACGAAGCCAAAGGAGGTTACTGGCATTATACTTTAATATTTCACACGACTCTACTCATCTTCATCTACCTTTGATTTTTCAGAGTATAAGAGGCTATGCCCATTAGTGCCAAGAGTAACTCAGGAGATGAATGAGCAGCTTATTACTCCTATCACTTCATCTGAAATTATCCAGGCTTTAAAGATAATGAACAAAGAAAAAGCACCAGGCCCTGATGGCTTTAACGCAGGATTTTATCAGAACCACTGGCACATTTTCGGAGAGAGCATGACTCAGATGATAACCCACTTCTTCAATACTGGTAATCTAAATCCTGAGCTAAATTCAACTCACATTTGCATGATTCCTAAGGTGGAGAATCCCACTGTGGTCAAAGATTTTCGTCCCATAAGTCTATGCAACGTAGTATATAAATTAATTTCAAAAATCTTGGCGGAGAGACTAAAACCTTGGCTTCATAAAATTGTTTTTGAGAATCAGTCAACTTTTATTCCTAATAGATACATAACGGATAATATGCTCATTGCACATGAATGTTTTCGTAGTTTATGTACAAGGAATAGAAAGCAAAAATTTATTGCTCTTAAGTTGGATATTGCCAAGGCTTTTGACAAAGTTGAATGGGGTTTTATTCACTACATCCTAAGATCTCTTGGTTTTGCAGAAAAGTGGATTTCATGGATAATGGCCTGCATATCAACAATCTCGTACTCAATTCTTATTAATGGCAGTCCTGAAGGTAAAATAATACCTTCGAGAGGGATAAGGCAAGGTGATCCAATTTCTGCTTATCTATATTTACTTTGCTCAGAAGGTCTTTCAGGCTTACTTCATAATTTACAAAAGAAAGGGAAGATACATGGGTTTAAATCTAGTAGAAACGGCCCCCCAATCACCCATATACTTTTTGCATATGACTCCTTGCTATTCTGTAAAGCAACAGAGGAGGAATGTTATGAAGTTAAGAAAGCTCTTGAAGATTATGGTATGATTTCAAGACAAATGGTGAATTACTCAAAGTCTGCCATTATGTTTAGGAAGAACACTCCATTAGAAACTCAGGATAAGATAAAGAGCATAGTAACTGTTAATAAGGTAGGAGGACTAGGGAAGTATCTAGGACTACCTGAACTTATTAATAGAGAATCAGTATCATACTTTACCTTCCTTAAGGAGAGAATCCAGACTAAGTTGGACAGTTGGTACTCAAAACTACTTTCACCAGCTGGAAGAGGCATTAATTAGAGCAGTGGCAACAACTATTCCTAATTTTGCTATGCAATGTTTTTTAATTCCAAGGAAATTGTGTAAACAAATCATACAATGCATTAGAAACTTCTTCTGGTCCACAACAAAGGATAAAATTAAGATACCATGGATATCTTGGGACCGTATTACTAAGAGTAAAAAGGAAGGAGGATTGGGGATACGTGATCTGATTCATTTCAACTATGCTCTTATTGCTAAACAGGCCTGGAGAATGCTTAACCAACCGAATACACTCCTAGCAAGAGTCTTTAGAGCGAAATATTACCCAAAATGCTCAATTCTTGATGCAGATAAAGGTAAACGTTCATCATACGCTTGGAAAGGGATACATGAAGGATTAGGAGTTATAAAACAAGGATTGGGATGGGTCATCGAAGATGGTACCACGGTCAGGATATGGAGAGATAATTGGCTTCCTTCAATCCCTCCAAAACCGGCTAGGCCAAAACCATGTTCTAACTTTATTATAAATGATGGATTGAAAGTGTCTGATTTATTTAAGGAAAATAGTAGAGAATGGGATGATAGAAAACTAGAGGAATTCATACACCCGGATGACATTTCTAGCATAAAGAGAATTAAGCCTAAATATATGAGTAGTGAGGATAGTATTGAATGGGCTTATTCAAAGAATGGTGATTATATAGTCAAATCTGGATACCATTTGAGCCATTCAGGTTATTTGCAAGATCAAGAGCATGGAGGAATTCAATTTAAAAAGATTTGGAAGCTTCTAATTGTTCCAAAAATCAGACAATTCTGATGGAGACTTTCAAACAACGGATTACCAACTGGTGAAGCTTTTATTAGGAGAAACATGAAGATAGATCCAACAAGCCAATTATGTGGTGAAAATCTGGAAAGTACCCAGCATTTATTCTTTAGATGCAGAGTAACAAAAGAGATTTGGCAACTAGCTCCTACTAAAGATCAATATCCAAAGGAGCAAATGCTAACAAGTGAATTACATTAGAATATCAATTGGGTACTTAGTTCCACTGATAATACAGATGGTAAGAAGTTAAACCTCCCTGCTTATATAAGTTGGAGGATCTGGAAAATGCGTAATGCATTGATCTTCGAGAACAAGAGAATGTCAATACCGGATGTTATTAAGAAAGCTATTGAGGATATGGAGGAATATGCAGATGCTAATAGGGGAGTTTCAAAAGCTAAAAGCCAGTTAGTTGGTTTGATTCAAATATCAAACAAACAACTAGACACCTTTAGTGATAATCCAAGTTACAAATGTTTCGTGGATGCATCATGGGTATCTAATTCGGATAATACTGGCATAGGATGGCAGCTCTACTCTCCTGATGGTACACAAATAGTACATGGTAGTGCATCAATGGCCCCAATGGAGAGTCCACTAGCAGCAGAAGCATTAGCATTGTGGGAGGCTGTATCGAAAATAAGATCACTAAGCTACGATAATGTAGTTTTCTGTGGAGACAATCTAACTCTATTTTCTAATTTACAGGTTTTAAGAGTAGGAACAACATCACTACGAATGATCCCAAACATCTGTGGAATCACAAACCTCCTACAAGACATCAAAATCCTAGTAGCTAAATCTACTGGATATACCTTTCATCACATTAACAAAACTTTAAATCTGGAGGGTGATGCATTGGCAAAGAATGCAAGGATATCGAAAAGTGCTTTTGCATATTAAGGAATAAAATTACATATTAAGGAATACAAAGTGAGAAGGAGATACCACTTTTGCACTTTGATCTGATAAGTTAACTGTTATTTGTGTATCTCTTGTTATCTTTAGAATGAAAAAGATATGTTTGAAATGTTCTCTCTATATTATGTATTCCTTAGTAAGTTTTATGTTCTTGTGTTCAATACCGGTCAAAACCTTGGCCTCAAATATCATGTACTATTTTAAATCTTTTTAATAAAATAACGAATTTTAGCCGAAAAGATCCACTTAATGTTGTGATAAGTTAATTTTAATATATAATTTTTTAAAAAACATTTAAAATTATCACATAACTTAGTTTTGTAAATTTATAGTTAGAAATAAAAAATTTTGTGTTAGTTAAAGTGTTTAATCAATGGTGAACTAAATCATATATCTCCTTTTACAACAATATTAGTCTCAATTAATCCGACGTAGACTCAATCATATTTTATCTTTTAAAATAATTTTCAGTTATAATAATACAGTGAAGAAAATTGTAGTGTTTTGGCGATAAGAGCAAGGGTTTTCCCCTGATGAAGACGAATCGGTGGCATGTGGCGGCGAGTTTTGGTGGTAGGGAGATGAGTCAGAGGGTTGGGGCGAATGGATCTTCATGGAATTAGTGGTTATTGTTGATGGTCTCGTCGAGTTCGTTACGGGTTTTCGATGGACTGATCTTGGATCGCAGGAGGAGGCTCAAGTTGGAATCAGTGGAGCTTGTTACCTATTTGAAACCATTTTAAATAGGGAAAAAGATGGTGATGGCAAAGGCCAAAGATTAATTAGATCTATGTTTGATTCGTGGTTGTGTCAGTGGATGATGAGATCGAAGGAGGGACAATGGACTTGGGGGATCGAATGGATCTATGAGGCTAGTCGGGTTTATGGCGGCGTAGAGGAGGATCTTTTTGAAGAAATGGATTCTCGATGGCTTTTATAGTTGATCCTTCAAAGGCTAATGAGAGGCTCACAAAGAAACGAATCTTCGTATCTGTGTCTTTTTAAAAAGGGGATTCGATGGGAAAATCATTCAGAACTTACAACAAGGTCTGATGGGGATCTAGAGAGCGGTTTGAGCGTAGGATAAAAAGAGGATTGAAGGTTGGGGTATAGGTGTTATTGGAGCTTCAAGTTTAGGGGAACATCGATTGGCATCAATGATGGATGATTTGAAGGAGATACGGTGTTCTTAGATACTATTGTTTGTGAGTATCGAACATTAGGATTCAAGGAAGACTATGGATTTGAGTTGATTCTAGATAACTTATATCGATCAACGCAAGATGAGGAGATGCTGTTAATTATGGGAAGAAGTATAGTTTTTGTGGTCACACATAATTCCTATGGTGACGGTGATGACGATTTTCAACCTAAGCATTCTTGGTCTTTCAGAATGAAGGTACACCATTGTTCGATACGAAATCAAGGGGATCTCTATGTCATTGATGTAAAGGCATGGTTTGGTGGGACGTGCTGGGCTACAACGATGGGCATACATGTCTCGAGGGTGGAACAAGGAAGATTGGGTCTTGATTTATGGGTTTCGTGTCTAGATTCATGCTTGTATAATATTCACCGGTTCTCGTTTCATGTTTTTAATTTATTTAATGGACATGATTTTTTAATAGTGGTATTTTGTGTTTATATTTGGAGACGGTTATTTCTTCATGTGTCATTTTGACTCAACTATATAGCCTCTTCTTGGGATTTTATTACTGGGATTGTTTTTGAAGGTATCAAGGGATATGGAGAGATTTGATTCATGATCGGTTGGGTGCCGTTCGATTTGATAGGTACAATGTATGCAAGATATAAGAGACAATGCTTTTTGGCATAAATTTGATGTATATGTTGTCTGTTGGAATTAAATTAATTTACTATGGATTTTTATGGACCAGCTTTTTATCTCGCATATTATTATATCTTCTGTATACGATTTTGAGAGTGGTCTTTTTTTGGATGTTATTTCGGAGAATATATTTTGGAGAAAAAGGCATATGGTTTCATTGCGGGGGCTGGCTTTTTTGCCCTGGAGGTGAATTTCTGTCTTGAAAGTTGTGGAAGCTCAGATGGTAGGCATAATCTATGTTACATTGGAAAATATGGGATTTTTGTTCGGGTTTATTCTTACGAGAGCTCGAATGGGTTTTAATGTGCATAGGAAGGTGGCTCTCCTGGAACCACCAACAAGTCTATGAAGATCATGAGTTAGAACTGTCAAGGCCTGGGGAGTGACTTGACAACTGTTACTTTGAGAGACCTTTGGAATAAGTTTAGACCTGATATTGTGTTCTTATCAGAAACTAAACACTGCTCATTTTATTTAGAAAGTTTCAATTGGAGTTTGGGTTTAATAATATGTATACAGTGGACTCCTTAGAATTAAGTGGTGGACTTGTCATTTTCTATAATAATGAAATCAAATTGGATGTTTTGTTTTCTAGTAATCGGATTATCGATGTGGATGCATCACTATATGGATTTAGAGTTTCAGTCTCATTTGTCTTTGGGGATCTTGTGGCTGCGAATCGATGTAAAGTATGGCATAAACAAATGGATATAGGGGACCAAAGAACCAATCCTTCGTTAATAATTGGTGATTTGAATGAATTAACCGAAAATCATGAGAAGAAAGGAGGAAACATGCGACCAACAACATCTTTCATTCCCTTTAACCAAATGTTAAGTCATTATGGAATGATAGAATTTCCGTGTGCGGGAGATCAATTGTCTTGGAAGGGTACGTGGAATAAGCAAAATGTTCGTTGTAAGTTGGATAGAGTGGCAGGAAACGAAGACAAGCATAATGTTTTTGGACACTCTAAAGTGGGTATTTAGCGAGAATCGGTTCCGGTCACCGCCCGATACTATTAAAATTTAATTACATAAAGGAAAAGTACCACAAAAACTTCAAGTTTGATAAAAGATGGATTGGTAAAGACGGTTTTGCTGAGGTTATAGCGAGTGGTTGATAGCGTGCACAAAATTTTTGTGTACCCGCCTTTGTGGAAAAAAATCAAAACTGTAGAAACTCAATTTCTTGGTGGAGGAAAAATAATGTCCCTCCCGGTAGAGAGAACATCGAGATTCTGAAAGCTAAACTAGAAGCCCAAAATGATGATTAGGTATCACCAGGTATTATTGTGGAGATTAAGAAGAAGCTTCAGGAGGCCTACAAGGATGAAGAAATTTAGTGGAAACAGAAAAGCAGGAATCTATGGTTAAAAGAGGGTGATAGAATCACTAAATTCTTTCATGCCTCAACAAAACAAAGGCGGGCACGCAATAGGATCTCAAGTTTATTTAATCCTCAAGGATCCTGGGAGGAGTCACCGGAAGGAATGGAAACTATAGCAGTTGAATACTTTAATGATTTGTTTACATCCTCCGCAGCAGGAGACTTGTCTCGTGCTCTTGAGAATGTTCAACCGATTATTACAGAGAGTATGAACCAATATTTGAATAGGGATATCACAGAGTTGGAAGTAAGGTTAGCTTTGTTTGCTATGCACCCTGAGAAAGCTCCTGAGCCTGATGGGATGACAACCCTCATTTTTCAACGTTACTATGGGATTTTGAAGGACGATCTTGTTAAATTAGTTTGTGACTTCTTTAAGTCAGGTAGCTTTGATGCACGTTTGAATGAGACAAATATATGTCTAACTTCGAAAACGAACCAACCGCAAAGGTTGACGAAGTTATGCCCTATCAGCTTATGTAATGTGGATTATAAAATTATCTCCAAAGTATTGTGTCTAAGGCTAAAGAAGTTTCTTCCGTTGGTCATATCAGAGATACAATCGCCCTTTGTGTCAGGAAGACTGATCACGGATAATATATTAATTGCTCAGGAGATGTTTCACGGTTTGTGCACTAACCAGAAATGTCGTTATGAATTCATGGCTATAAAACGGATATGAGCAAAGCTTATGACCGTCTTTTCTAGAAGCAGTCATGAAAAACTTGGGGTTTGGACAGTTATGGATTTCTTTGTTCATGTGGTGTGTTAGATCGGTGTCATATAAGGTCCTCTTTAATGGAAAACCTATGGTGGGAATTGTACTTAAGAGAGGTTTAAGACAAGGTGATCCTTTATCACCATATCTCTTTATTATATGTATGGAAGTCCTTATCGCAAACATAAAACAGAAGAAGTTGGATAATACTTTAACGGGGATTAAGATCACACAAAAGAGTCCAGCGATTTCTCATTTGCTATTCCCTGACGATAGCCTTTTCTTCCGTAAGGCGGAAGCTTCGAAATGTCAAACATTCTTGGAGGTCCTACAAGAATATGGGGCTGCATCAGGACAAATGATAAACTTTGACAAGTCATCAGTTATGTTTGGGAAGAATGTTCCTGAACAAACTAAAGACGCACTCAAAGCACAACCAGGCATCACAAAAGACGGGGGTATGAGAAATTATCTTGGAATTTCGGAAAGTTTGGGTGGTTCCAAGAGTCAATTATTTAATTATGTTAAAGAATGGCTGAGAGATCGAGTGAACGGATGGTCATTCAAGTTATTATCAAAAAGGGGCAAGGAGATTCTTATTAAATCGGTTGCCCTGGCGTTATCCAATTATGTCATGTCATGTTTTAAGCTCCCCCAAGGTTTAACTACAAAGTTGACCAGTGCAATTTCTAAATTCTGGTGGAGATTCAATGGATGTAACCACGAACTCCATTGGGTTATATGACAAATTATGTATTCCAAAAGAGGATGGAGGTTTAGGTTTTAGATATCTCGAGGATTTTAACACGACCTTATAGGCCAAACAGTTTTGGAGGCTGATACAGTTTCCAAATTCTTTGGTTGCTCGGTTATTGCATGGTAGATATTTCAAAAAAGTTCACCCATTGAACGCAACAAAAACCAAAATCACAATCGTTTGGCTGGAAAAGTATTTTTCAGCTCAAACATTAATTAAGAAAGGGGATAGGATAAGGATAGTTTCCAGAATAAACACATCAATATGGAATGACTTGTGGATTACGGACATAAACGCAAGGCCGGCGAGAGGTCGAGGAAGTGTTTGGCACCCTAGGTTACAAGTTTAACATCTATTAAATCCTACGAAAAGGGAGTGGCATCTACCAATCTTACAGGAGTTCATAGATCCAGAGGATGTAGAGCTCATCCGGGGTATCCATCCAAGTCGAACGACTATATATGATGGTTTGGTATGACATTATACAAAATCAGAACATTATACGGTTAAATCAGGATATAAAATTCTCAACTCTTTGGAGATAAACAGGATTAATAAAAATGGTTGGGGACCAAAGCTAGAAGCTGTGAAGGCTTTTGCATGGAAAATAAATTGTCATATGAAAATACAACATTTTATCTGGCAGCTCGTCACAGGGAGCTTGACAGTGGCATCAGAAATTATAAAGAGGGGCGTACATTGTGATATAATGTGTAAACAATGTCGAAACACTTCAGAAAAAATTAATCATGTTTTCTTTGAATGTGACGCGATTCTGCATACTTGGAATTCCTATAGGAATTCGGCTAAGTTGGGGACTTCCCAACAAGTTCACTCTACACAAATTTAGATTACCTTTTCAGGCGTAAATCTATGAGGGACCAAGGCAGAGGGTTTGAACTCTATCCATGGGTGTTGTGGTTAATTTGGAAAGCAAGAAATAAAAAGGTTTTCTAGGGAGTCCATTTAGGAGTAGATGAGATTCTGAAGGATGCAGAGACTGGCTCAGTTGCTTGGGAGGAGGCGAAAGATTTCCCACCTCTGGCTGTTGAGGAGGTAGTCACAGAGAGGACAAGGTCATCTGGTTTGATCTGCCGTTTAGACGGTTCTTGGAAAACAAACCGACTCCACTTCTGGATTAGGTTGGATCTGCCAGGATAAAGACAATAAAGTAATTTTACTAGGGGAAAAATGTGTCAGGCGGAGTCTTTCACCGCTGCATTCAGAGATGGAAGCTCTATTGTGGGTTATGCTAGAACTGCAAACCAGAAGGATAGACTGCAAGTTTTCTGAGACAAATTGTGCAGAACTCTTCAATATTCTCCAGCAACAAGAGGACTGGCCAACCTTCTCTATGCTTATCCAGGAATTCCAATTTCTTCGAGAGCATTTTCCGGGTATCTATTTGACTACCATTCCGCGCACGGCGAACGCACAAGCGGACTGTCTGGTTCGAGGCTCCCGTATTATTTTTACTGAATATAATTTTGTAGAATCTGTTCCTCCGAAATGGGCAGCCAATGACGGAATGACTTTTTGATTATTGTGTGGTTGATAAAAAAACCCATAGTGTTTAATAAAATTATATTATACTTTAGAGGTAATTACGTTTATAAAAAATTATAACAATGTATTTAACATGATCACGTTTAATATGGTCTTAAAGACAATTATATTATATTGTCTTCTTAATTCTAAATATTTTTTACTTCTTATATAATTTCAAAATATAAACTATTAATTATTTATAAACTTAAATTAGCTTTTATTAGTTTATCGTTTTTATGTTTTTGTTTTCTATAGAATCGAGATTTTCTTTACATTATAAATAACTTATTATATATTAATGTTATGTAACTAAAATTTTATTATTTATTTGAAAAAGCACTATATATTAAATAATTGCTAAAAATTTAAATATTTTTAAAAATCCATTTAGTTATTTTTTAAAAAATATTTATTTTGATAAAATTTTTTGAAAAACATATTACGAAAATCTAGATAAGATATTGGCATGATAATTTGATTGTTTTTTAATTTCATATTTTTGTAGCACTTTTAAAAGCGTACTTTATCCTTAATAAAATTTGTAGTTTTTTTCTTTATATATTTACTTTCTAATGATATCTAATGTAAATCATTAGAAATTTAAAATTAGTCTTCCAAATATACTTCCTAATTAATAATATAGTTTTATTACTGATTAGCTTCTTTTTTTATTAGAAAGAGCGATTTTATTATACTTCAAATAACGAAGTAGCTTATGACAATAACGCTTCTTTGGCCAAACAATCCGCAAAAGAGTTTAATAGACGAGGAATAAAAACAAAATAAATACTCAAGAATTGAGATGACAATCACTAATATCAGAGAGAAACAAGTGGATTTCATTGTGTGAATCCTTTTAGTTGAGTAAGTTGATAAGAAATTGTGAGTCTGATAAAATCCTTAACGTCGTGAACCCTTGAGATAGTGCTTTTATCAATGCACTTCGCATGACCCATGTTTATGCCATAAGAGGAGATGAGATATTCATTAAAACACAAGTGAATTCTTCTAATACTAAATCCTCATTAGGTCGAAAGATCCAACCAGCACGCCATTTTCAAGTCGCCGCTTCCAAGGCAACATCAACAAAGCATTGGAAACTGTCGTACTCAAGATCATACGCCATTGATGGTCGAGTTTGAGGTAGCTTGAGTAGAATTTGAGTTGTAACCCAAGCATGAGCATCAGTAAGAGCTTTATGGACTGGCATTTCCGGAGCATGGATCTTAGCCGAGAAAACTAGATCATTCCTAGATTTCCAGAGGTGCCACAAAATCTAGGAAGTCAAGGTCGCAACCACTAGGCCCGTTGGTGGAAGTTTTCGAGACTATTTGGATCGCACAAGGAATTATGATAGAGTGGGAATAGATGCAAAAGTTGGAAGAGCAATTGGGGAAAACTTCCAGACCTGTAGAGCATAAGAACATTGAAGCAAAACATGATCCTCCGTCTCAAGGGCTCCACATCGTTTGCAATGAAGATTATCAACTATATGTCGAACATGCAATCGGCGAGCTAGAGACAAAACTCCAGCCACTGCTTTCCACAGAAAAGAATGAATCTTTGGGATTGTCTTAAGCTTTTAAATACAACCAAGCTAGTCAAACTCATATAAAGAACTTGGCGAGACAATCATTAGCATATCATAACCCGAACTCACGGTATACGTACCTATTTAACATGTAGCCAAACAAGCTCGTCTTCTCTTGGTGTCGAGCTCAAAGAAAGATGCTTAAGATATGGTAGCAGATGCGGGAGACGAGTAGAGACAAGAGGCCAGTTCCATCGTCGATGTTCCACGTCAATCTGATCCGTGATTGATAAAGATAAATCATACAAAGTGATATGATCCCTAGATCAATTTCTCTAGAATTAGTAACGAAGAATAATCCTGAAAGAGATTCAGGTGGTAGAGATTTCAAATTTTGCCTCGTGTACCGCTCAATAATTGATTTGTGAATCCAAATCTGTTGGGAATCCATGAAAACGTTGTAGAATTTTGGAATATAATGAATGGTGACACACGTGTTTATGGATTAACACCTGATACTACAGATCAGACTAAGATATCAAACCTTTAGCCTATAGATCTCATCATCATACCGAAGATCGAATCGAGAATTACTCTCAAAGAAGAAAAGGTTCCCTCTTTGCCATAATGTTTGGCTACATTATATAAGAAAAAAAAATAATCCTATCTAAATAAAAAGAAAAAGATAATAAAAGAAATTTGAAACAAATCATAATCAGATCAGATCTAATCTAATTTAAATGAATAATAATATAAACAATCTGGAAAATAAAAAGAAAATCCAAAAAAAAAAAAAAAGGAACTCTGAAAACAAAAAGGAAAAATAACAAAACTCATTTTTCATCCTTGTCTATGATGCCTGGATAGGGTGCCCATAAAAAACCAAAGTTGCTTACACCCGGGTAAGATGACTCCCTTCTGCACCCGGACATGATGCCCAGACAAAATCAAATCTGCTTACACCCGGTAAGGTGTCTCCCTTCTGCACCCGGACATGACGCCCAAACAAAATCAAAATCTGCTTACACCCGGTAAGGTGTCTCCCTTCTGCACCCAGACAGAACCAAATCTGCTTTCACCCGGGTAAGATGTCTCTCTTCTTCACCCGGACAAAACCTACGAAGTTGAACTTTAAAGTATAATTTTATTCTTCTCGTCCAATCCATTTGCATCTTCATGAAGGTCTTGTACGGACTGTTCGGATCGTAAAACCGGCTTGTTAGGATCATATCACAAAGGAGGTGGACCTAGGAGACGGGTGGGCATTGAAGTCAATAACCATAGATCTTGCCATACTTTAACCTTAGTCTCATCTCCTATCAGCCATCGTAAACCTCGTCGAAGGAATTCTCTTCCCGCAATGATACTGCACCAACAAGGCTAAGGAGAAGAAGGTAGCTTGCATTCCAAGAAATCAATATGGCAATATTTTCAAAGTAAAACTCTCGATACAGTGCATTCGGACAGAGGATGAGCCGCCAAGCAAGCTTAACAAGAAGAGAGTTAGTGTGTGCTTTGATATCTCTAAAGCCAAGACCCCCGAAAGCCTTAGGTTGTGTTAATTGATTCCATGAAATCCAGCTAGCCTTCCTTACATTTGGTTTGTCATCCCACCAAAATTGAGTCAAAAGATTTTGGATACGATGACAAAAAGACATTCGGAGCGTGAAACACGACATAGCATATGTCGGCATTGTTGAAAGAACAAATTTCAATATTGTCTCCTTCCATGCCAATGAAAGAAAACGTGTCGACAAATTAGGAAAACCGCTACCTTATCCGATAAACAACACTCATGAAAATGCCACATTATCGACGACTAAAGCTCTCCGGTGAAAAGATATTTACTAACCCCACCATCTTGATGTATATGTAATATTCGCTTAGCGACCAAACGATAGGTTGGAGGGGTCTTCGATGAGAAAATGATCGACAATTTGGAAGTGTTTATGGATTGTCCCGATGTCTGTTCATAAGAATAAATAATGCTCCTTAAAACCCGAAAACTTTCAACATCTAAGCGACAAAATAACATTGTGTCATTTGAAAAGATAGGATGGTTAAACGGAAGGTTATGTCGAGAAATCTTAAGGCCTAGGAGAATACCAAAAGCATGTGCTTGTCTACATAAATCCGAAAGAACTTCGGTACAAAGGACAAAAGAACATGGTTATAAAGGATCACTTTATCGTATACCACAAGTCGGGACCACATTACTCGCATGCCAAATATTGACGAGAAAGGAATAAGAAACCGTGGTGACACAATCTATGATCCAACCAATCCAAGTTGAATGAAATCCTAGCCGCTATAACATTGCCTTGAGAAAATCTCATACAATGCGGTCATAAGCCTTACTCACGTCAATTTTCACAGCCATTACTCCACGTTTTTCAACTTTTGACAAGCGTAACACATGGAGGATCTCGTGTGTAATAAGCAAATTATCAGAGATCACCCGTCTTGGAACAAAACCAGATTGATTCTCAGAAATCAAGGAAGGCAAAATAGTATGCATCCATGACTACAAAATCTTAACAATGATTTTATAAAAAAACATTGCATAATGCAATAGGACGATACTCAAAGACTTTTCGGGGATGTTGAATCTTTGGGATCAATTGCACTAGTGTCGCATTGAGCCTTCTCCAGAAGATACCCGAGCAGGAAAAGTCTTTAACCTCTCGTGTGAAATCGGTTGCAATAACATCCCAAAAGGAGTGAAAGAAACCCGATGAGAAACCATAAGGACCTAGCGCTTTTTCGTGTTAATAACAAAAGCTACTCGTCGGATTTCCTCCGCATTGGGTACAGAAATAAGCATTTGGTTTTGATCAGAAATGACCAGCGGTTGTAATGCTCCTTGAACGATAGACATATCACTTTAAAATTCCGAGGAGAACAGGACAAAGTAATAATGAGTGATGATAGTGGCTATCTCGTGTTCCTTGAATCTTGCAATACCTTGTTCATCCTCCATAAATGTAAATCTGTTTATTGTTCTTCTTGTCTGAGTAGTGTGATGAGAGATTTATTCTTTTTCGAGATTAAACCAACAATAATCCCAAGAGTAAAATAACTCTGGTAGTATAGCGAAAGATCGATCTACAAGCTGCAAGATCTAACACATTAAGCTATATAGAATATTTGATTAAGCTAAACCAAGACAATATTGTGGTTTTGTTTTAAAAACTACTTAATGAAAGATCAAACAAAAGAAATAAAATCATAAACCAAACAAAACTATCAAAGGAAACAAGATAAAGAATCATGTGGACAATGACATAGGATGATAGATTAAGAGATGTAAGATGGAAATTAAAGATACTAGGATCAATCATTAAGAACCATTCAATGACAAGGCACACAAAATCAATTACTCAAATCCCATGATACTAATCCATTTAATGACTATTAAATCAAACTAATCTCCTGACAGTAATCAAGTCATCATTAATTATTAAACTCAAGCCAAATGTCAACAAATCACCTTAATCAACTATTCTCATAGGTTAAGAGTGAAAAACATATTTAGAGTTCTCTTAGGCATTTTGTCGAACACCTTCCGGGCACAAAAATCTTAAAGGTATAGATTTCGATTTGTCAAGTATAATCTAACATTAAGTACCCTCTAAACATGTGAATCTATAAGAATCTAACCCTAATCATCAACAATCAACATCTACACTTCTCTAATCTCCCTAATCCATTATCCACACAAGAAGACTACTCACTCATGATGAAGGAATATGCAAAAAAAAAAACATGAAACAAGCATAATCATGACTGAGAATAAGATTAAGATAACAAAGAAGCAAACTTTTATAAAAACTACTAAAGATTTTGATCTATCCAAAAGAGGCAAAGAGAAATTGAAAACTTAGGTTTCTCAATGTCTTAAATTGCTTCAATAGTAGTGGAGACTTAGTTTGGATTGAACCGGGAAAAACCGGCTTGGTTTAATGATTTTTCTCAAAAAATCAACATCTCGTCGGTCTACACATTGCAGCACAGGTCGATGAAGTGGGTCGACGAGAAGTTGCGGATGAGTATGTGAGCTATATGGGGTTGAGATGATCGGCGAGGTGGACCGATGACTTGCTTCAAATTTCCTGTGAGCCACATCTAGTTGCTCAGGTCGGTGTGGTGGATCGGTGAGTTCCTGACATCATACATGTCTTCAGCATTTCACCAATAACTCTTCAACCATAGCTCTGAATGAGCTGAAACCTCTGCCAAAACAAAGCTAACTCAACTTCCTATCTTGTCACAGAAGATGAGGTTGATCTTATTAGTGGAAGGCATCATATGATCAAATATTTAGGTTGTTGGGGGTTCTATTTTCACTTTCATTGATTCCAATTGCATCCTATCCAAGTCCCAAATGCATTCCTTAGCTCCATACTTTATTAGCACCTAGAAGAGACACAAAAACACACAAAATTCAGTGCAAAAGGCATAATCATATAAAAAGATGTCTAAAGCACTAATGGATACCAAATGATGCAAATGTGACAAGATTAGATACTAGTATGGATGAGAATTGTTCAAAACATGATAAAATATGTGCCTAATACATGTAAAATAATGCATATATCATATCCATAATACTCGACTTCTCTGCTGCCTGAATCTTTGCTTATCTCGATAAGCTACCGGCAAAGTCTCTGTTAGTCGTGAAATCTCAGGCAAATTAGCAACAAGGCCGATAGGAGACCATCAAGCACTGTTTGCGATTCTTTAATGATTTGAGAGCTATCAAAATTTGTCTCTTTGGTTCATTTGATGAGAGCGCCACGAAATCGATTTATCTTTGCCTCAATATTCTCTCGGTTTTCACCCTCCTAAACTGAAGCAACCAGGTCATAAATATCATCTTTATCCCACAAGTGATTGTCTATCCGGAATAAATGTTTGCAATTAGTAAGAGACTCATCAATGTAAACTATTAAGGGTCGATGATCAAAGCCCCCAAAGCGTAAATATTACGAGCTTCCGGAGGGGAACATCTTCATCCATGCATTATTTGACATAGCTCGGTGAAGCCGAAAATGAACCAAGTGGTCATACCTCATTCCATGCCAAGATAAAAATTCTCAGAGTCATTCAGATCCCAAAGACCATTTTGTAGAAACAAAGATGCGATAGTCGTTAAATGAACCCTCCAGAAGTAGAGGGCCGCCATACTTTTCAGTTTGTACCAGAATGTCATTAAAGTCACCAGCTAAAAACCATGAGCTATCTCGATCCTGACCTAATGCAGAGATAGATTTCCACATCTATAGTCGATCTTCTCAGCGTGGAGATCCATACACAAAGGCGAAATGAAACAAATTTTTGTGAAAACGAGTCCTTGTATCTATGATACTAGGCGTAGCTACCAAAATCTCAAGCTCAATGTCATGCTTCCAAAACAACGCTAAACCGCCAATCAAACCAACTGACAGGAAAATATATTGAGAGTTGTAGCCCATCCAAAGAAAAACTTGTGTTAACACATAATCATCATCATTCTTAGTTTCCATGAGAAACATAGTGTCCGGGAAAATTGAAAGTCTCAATTTCCTAAGGCGTCAGACTTTCAAGGAGCTTCTCAAGCCTTGACAGTTCCAACAGGTCGTGATCATTGAGAACTTGATAGTTTTTGGGAAAACATCAAAACCTTACAAGTGGAAGGTATGAAAACCAAAGAAAGAGATCTCAAAGATTGAGAAGAAGTATCCTTAGAACAAGGTATACTCATGGTTGAATTCTTGCATGGAGATGGGTGGAGACGTGTCGTAAGATGTTTCTTGAAGCTGCTTCAATAAGAGGACTATTCTGTACTGACTTTTTCGTAATCTTGATATGATCATGGGAAACATTAAGATATGTGTTCAGTGTTCGAAGCATGTCTACTCAACCACAAGTACTCAACACATGAAACCACCTTGAGAATATGCTCAGCTCAATTACAAAGGTCCTCGAAGAAGAATCATATCAAATGGAGTTCAAATGAAGGAGTTATTCAATTTACAAAACATGCGATCTCCAGCTCAGATGTTTCGGACCTGCGGACATTGAATCAAGAATTTTGATCAGACTAGGATGAATCAAGCTATAAACTGAGTTGTTCAATAATCTTGGTCTATCATAGAAGCCCAACAAAGTGTATGCTGCCCAAAATCAATCAAAGAAGATCAATTTTCGTCCTTAGCAAAGAGAACATTTAATTATGTCTATTTCTCTTCCTTACATGCACATTAGAGTTTGAATTTAACTTTCCTAGATGTTATGCATGTTGAGCTATTATTATGGATGTTTTTATGATGTATCACCTCTTTTTATAGAGTCCATTATGCTAAATGAAAAGACAAGACTTGATTATAGTTTTTGGAACTTTTAGAGTGATTCTCATTTTTTTCAATGTTGGATAATATCCATTGATGTGATCATGATGTATAATACCCATTGATCAATCTGATCCGTCTTGGTGTGTTATATGACTCATATCCAAGGGATGACCCGATATATCAAGAGTCTTCTGCATCTCTAATCTTGGTGTGTTATATGACTCATATCCAAGGGATGACCCGATAAATCAAGAGTCTTCTGCATCTTTAATGCAATCACTCGCTCCACGGTAAATCAAAAGCTATTCCGCAACTTTTGTGTGACCTTTCTCCACATCCCTTATATTATGAAGCTTCACGACGACAAGACATCAAGACTTATCCTCTTGCCACCTTGGAGGATAACATCATTGGGAGATTTTCATCAAATCTTTTTGGGAGCTACTTTGCATTTCTGTTTTTTATTACCTCTCGAGTCAGAAACTATGCTATGATCGTCAATCTAAACGAGTGGTCGAAGTTTTATATAGAGCTAAAAGAATTTGAAAGTTAGCGGAGCTTCTTCACTAGTTTTTCGATTTTCTATATTCCACGGGGTTTAAATGTTGTAGCTAATAGATTAACTTGTATATCCAGACTTTTTTCATAAGTTATTTCTTTTTGTGATTGTTTTATTTTTGAAACACCATTTCAAGATTGAGTAATTGAATGTGTTAAAGAAAACGGTTGGGCTGACACTCAACTACCATCTTCGTTAACTCCGCTTACGCATTTTTACAAAATTCTGAATGTGCTCAGTGCTTCGCCGTACTATCCAACGCTCCCCTCCTTCCGCCACCGCCATGGTCGCCAACTCTTCCTTGCTCCAACCTTCCGCATCGCTCAACAGTCGCTGCTGTTCGAGAAATGCCTCCTTCTGCCTCCCCGTGAAGAATCTCAGCCGCTCTAGGGTTTCAATAAGCGTCTCCGCCGGATCTCAAACTACTACGGTTCATGACTCTTTGTTCGCCGATTACAAACCCACCTCAGCTTTTCTTTTTCCCGGTCAGGTATATAAACCTTTTTCTCTCCCCTTTTCACAGAATCGAATTCGATTTTTCACATATTCCGATGCTGTAGAATGTAAATTCTGAAATGACAACTGTTTTGATTTCGCATCAATTTAGGAAATTTCGAGAATTTGGCTTAGATTCTGATGTGCAACATTCGAGAAGATTTTGTTGATGTCAATCTGATTGTATTGTAATGTAGGTTCTTGAGCATAAAGTAGTATTGTGCCTTGGTAGTTTAATCGTCTTTGAAAGTATACAACGATGTTCATCGTCGAAATGTCGGATTGTTTTTCTGATGGAATTTGCAATATCTTAAGGGAGCTCAAACAGTAGGGATGGGCAAAGAGGCTCAGAGTGTCGAAGCCGCAAGAGAGTTGTACAAGAAAGCTAACAATATCTTGGGGTATGTTTTCCTTTCTTCGTACTTTTTTTTGTTTGTTTTCTCAACTTAGTGAATGAATTAAGCCATTTCATATGGTGGCTTTCAGGTATGATCTTCTGGACATTTGTGTTAACGGACCAAAAGAGAAGCTTGATTCCACAGTTATAAGCCAGGTATCTTCCTGTTCCGTCTTTTCCTTCAATCTCATCTTTGGAGTTTTGCTTCAGGACATGTTAAGATATATCATCTTCGTTCTTTTCACCTATATCTTTAAACCTTTTAGTTTTTTTTATGATATAGCGATTTGTGTATGGTCCCTAAGTTCTGGGTTTTTTGACAGCCTGCTATTTATGTCACAAGTTTAGCAGCAGTTGAATTGCTCCGTGTTCGTGAAGGCGGGGAACAAATAATTGACTCAGTTGATGTGACTTGTGGTCTCAGTTTAGGAGAGTACACTGCTCTTGCATTTGCTGGAGCCTTCAGGTTAGTAGATCATACAACACCGACTCATGTCTATAAGATACTGACATTAGGGCAATTTATGACACATGATCTCGGGCTTTGTCTAGTAAAGTGAGACCTTTTATTTTATCATTACGGTTTATTAATAGATGAATCAATATCCTTAACCAAATCTCAGAATTAAGAGAACATGCTAATTTGTTCAATTTTTTACCTATGTGTATTGCCTTAATTAATTTTCTTCTTTTCCCTGCTATTGCTTTTACTCTCAAGCTTCGAGGATGGGCTGAAGCTTGTAAAACTTAGAGGAGAAGCCATGCAGGTAAGAATTTATGAGCTCTATTTTGTTACCTTTCATCGATTATCTCAAGCTTAGGTTGGTGTAATCCTGTAGTGATTGGCTAAATTTTGTAGCGACCTTATTCAGTAGAACAATGAACTGCTGTATGATGAGTTAGTTAATGATGAAATGCCTTTTTAGGCTGCTGCAGATGCAGCTAAGAGTGCCATGGTTAGTGTCATAGGGCTGGACTCAGAAAAGGTTCAGGAGTTGTGTGATGCAGCAAATCAGGAAGTAGATGAAGCTGACAAAGTTCAGATTGCAAATTACTTATGTCCGGTATATATATATATTCCTCCATGAATCTTGTGCATTCTAGATTGTACAAATTTAATTTCACATTCCATCACGTGGTCTACTATTACAGGGTAATTACGCAGTATCTGGAGGTCTTAAGGGAATTGAAGTTGTTGAAGCCAAAGCTAAGTCATTCAAGGCCCGAATGACGGTATCATATCTCACTCTCTCTAGTTCCATGATCTTATTTTATGTTGTCTTCTTCGAGGCTTACAAGAAGCATGTAGGTGCGCCTAGCCGTTGCAGGTGCTTTCCACACAAGTTTCATGGAACCAGCAGTCTCGAGATTAGAAGCTGCTTTGGCTGCAACGAAAATCAGAAGTCCGAAGATCCCAGTGATCTCCAACGTCGATGCACAGCCTCATGCAGATCCAGATACAATCAAGAAGATACTTGCACGCCAGGTTTTAAAATCCAATACTCTGAGAGCTATATGTATAGCTACTTCATTTTACTTGCCCGCAAAGAGAAAAAAAGAGACTCAAAAAGAGTATTGAAACTTGCAGGTGACATCTCCAGTTCAATGGGAGACAACAGTAAAGACTCTCTTATCCAAAGGACTTAAAAGCAGCTATGAATTGGGACCTGGAAAGGTATTTTTATTTTGTCTTGGGCTTTGTCAATCCGTTGTATATTATGATGTTTATTTTCTTTTTTGTGCTGGGTGTGTTTTATGAATGCATTTCAAACACGCAGGTAATTGCAGGAATATTCAAAAGAGTAGATAAAAGCGCCATTGTCGAAAACATCAGTGCTTAGAGATTATCTGGCTTAGCTAGCCTATTTATATTGTTCATGTATTTAAGCAAATTTTAATCTTCTGGCTGTGTTTGCTTCTCTGTGATTCGGAAGTTGTGATAAATGTTAGATAAAAAAAAAATTAAAAAGGGTTGTTGTGAGCTCAGGAATAGCGAGGTTTATATCATATCCGAAGAATCATCACCACAGCACAAGAAATTCTCATCATAGCTCAACGTTTGCACTAGCCAGGAATCGAATCCTGGCCTATTCAGCAGTAGAGTATTAATCTACCACCAGTCCACTGGTGCCGATTGTTACAATTGTTTTCGTTGATTATATTTATCTACAAAGACCATAGTATCTCGAATGCATGTTGCAGATGAATGATCTTGTTTTAGGTTAAGTGTTAAGCTAATCCTGTAATATTTTCTTGTAATCAAGGGTCTACTACGGTTTGGCCTTGACGAGCAATCATTGATGGTAAATTTACCCACTTCTGACTGAATAAGTTTTAACAAAATGTTATTAATATGTATGCAAGATAGTAAGATATCCATTTACTTGGAAGAGAAGTAAGTTGCGACTTACTAAGTTATCGACTTACTTTTTGATATTATAACGGTCTCTTTATGAGGGGTGAACCTTTTTACGATAGAAAGTCGAAAAACGCTCTTGGTTAATATATCTTTTCGATTGTTTATCAAAAAAAAAAAAAAAATCGTTTCGATCACCTTCTAAAAATTCGTTACGATCACCTCCGATCACCTTCTACCATGAAGTTGAACCCGACAAAGTGTACTAGTTACTTCAGGAGAGTTCCTTGGCTATCTGGTAACAAAGAGAGGGATTGAAGCTGTTATGGGTAATTTTGGTCAATGAATGTTTAGCAAAGGTTTTGGAACGTTTGTGCTAGCTCGAAGATCAAAGATGTCAAAGAATTGCTTATGTCAAAGAATTGCTTGTGTATTGATTTCTGACTTAGGGTTTTCGTGCGTACACGTTTTCCCTTTTAGCTTGGTATTTATACATGAGTTTCATGATTATCCCTCCAAGAATTAGATATATCATAATTATCTGTAGAATATATGCATATTTATCTAAAATACATGTCATTATCTACTAGTTTAAATAGCGAGAATAAGGGAGAGGCGGTGGTCGGCTGGCTTCCGGCTTCCAGCAAGGCTTGGTCGTCTGACTTCCGGCTTCCGGCTATGGGATGTCGTCTAGCTTCCTGCTTCTGGGCACTCTCCTGCTTTGAGGTCTTACTGCTGTACTCCATCTAAGTCTGCGAAATTTCTAGGATCTAAATTACTCCAAACAGTTTGCCCTTTATTGCGCAGGTTCGATCCGAAGCTGTGGAATAACATGTCTTCCAGGCGGCTTAGGCAGGAAGCCAGTAGTCGCTTGGCATTTTTAGCTTTGACTTGCGCCGCCTCTACTTTCCTTAAGCATTTGTTTGCTTTTGGTTCAATTTTTGTCAGATAATGAGCGTTGCTGCGATGGGAGGTTGCGTCTGGCTCTTTGTTGTCTGGCTCTTTGTTGTCTGGCCTCAGAGTTTCAACTTTTGAACTTTCGCGAACCGCTTGCAACTTTCAAGGAGGATTATTTTGTTTGAAAAAATCTCAGCTGCTTGACTTGGTGAAGAGAAGAGCTTATAGCCGTTAGCGAAGATTTATGAAGATTTGAAGAGAGCGAATATAGTCGTTACTCTCTCGGGAGATTCGTGCCAATGATTAGATGCATGTGGCTCGTTTCGATATTTCCTCTTTCTTTTAAACCTTTTCTTCCTTCTTCTTTGGCATTTTCGCTTCTTCTTCTTTCTTTTACTGGAATTCTTGCTTCATCTTCTTCCTTTTCTTACTAAAAATCTTCCTCCCGGAATCCCTTTTCAAGCTTTCGATCCGCGATTCTAAGGTTAGATCGTCTTCTTCCTTCTTCTTTTCGCTTCTTTTGGAGTAGATTCTGTTGGGAGTAATTTAGGTCATGGGAATTCCCCAGACTTAGATGGAGTACAGCAATAAGACCTCAAAGCAGGGGAATGCCCAAAAGTAGGAAGCCAGACGACGTCCTATAGCCGGAAGCTGGAAGCCAGCCGACCACCGCCTCTCCTATATTTTCGCTATTCCAACTATTAGATAATGACATGTATTTTAGATAAATATGCATATATTCTACAGATAATCATGAT